>SRMA01024132.1:0-139752 GCA_007224835.1 Danionella cerebrum | reverse complement strand
GCTTTTCAAAATAAAGATTATGTAAGTTCTTATTTTTGTACCGAACCGAATTAACCGAACCGAACTCTCCAAGACACTGTACCGAACCGAATACGATTTTAGCGTACCGTTACACCCCTATTAAATATTACAATTAATCTAAAACCTGAAAAAAAGCATGACACAATTTCAAACTGTTGCTATGATGTTTAATAAGGAGTTGTATACAAGTGATAAATATGTATGTATTTATGCAATATAGAGACGGCAGATAGTAGGTAAGTAAAGCCTTAATTTGGCGTTGACTAGTTTCTGATTGAGACAGACAATTCCAGAGAAACTTGATTTAAATGAGATGTACCCCTGAGATATGTACAACTCAGCGTCCAGAAAACATAGGTAGAAACATAGGCGTTCATTTTCCAGCTCGTGGTATCAAAAGAAGACATAGTCGCAGTAAGACAGAATACATGTGTTTGAATGAGAGAGAGAGAATAAAAACAGTGAGGTACAGGGGGCTGAGGTCAAGAAGGTGCAGGAGTTTAGGTATTTGGGGTCAACAGTCCAGTGTGACGGGGAGTGTGGAAAAGAGGTGAAGACACGAGTGCAGGCAGGTTGGAGTGGGTGGAGAAAAGTGTCAGGGGTGTTGTGTGACAGAAGAGTGTCAGCAAGAATCAAAGGAAAGGTGTACAGAACAGTAGTGAGACCAGCTATGATGTAAGGGTTGGAGACTGTGGCAGTGAGGAAGAGACAAGAGGCAGAGATGGAAGTAGCAGAGATGAGGATGTTGAGGTTCAGCTTAGGAGTGACGAGGATGGACAAGATTAGGAACGAGCACATCAGAGGGACAGCTCAGGTTGGTTGTTTTGGAGACAAAGTCAGAGAGGCCAGATTGAGATGGTTTGGACATGTGCAGAGGAGGGATAGTGGTTATATTGGTAGAAGGATGTTGGAGATGGAGATGCCAGGCAAGAGGTCAAGAGGAAGGCCAAAGACGAGATATATGGATGTGCTGAAAGAGGACATGAAGTTAGATGGTGCAAGAGAAGAGGATACTGAGGACAGAGTTAGGTGGAAACGAATGATTCGCTGTGGCGACCCCTAAACTGGAAACAGCAAGACATGAATAGCTAGATTTATTCTGTTTTCATTTTCAAAACACCAGGATCACACACAGGATGGACTAAAACACTCTTAAAGAAATTGCAAAAATGCCCCATGAAGAACAGATCAACTTTTACATGTAAACATCAAAAATGTTCTTTGTATGTTTAAATAAACAAATCTGAGGACAATTGACATATTTTTTGCCCTTTTGACAGTTGTCTTCATTAGTGTAACCCCGCCCCCCTTAGCCGCTCGACGAGGTCCGGGAATCGACTCAAAAGATCCGTTTTATGAATCAGACGTCTCGCTCAGCTGCCTCTAGACGTAAACATGTCTGCCATTCAAACACAGCGCCACTCTCTGAATGAAACTAAAACATAGCAGGAAAAAATAACGTGCACCTGCAAGTCACAGTGGAGTGGAGTTGTTGTGCCCGTGTTTTACATCAGTAACTGCCCAAGCGTTACAACAGGAACCTCACTTTACCCAGCTCTCGTGCATCTCTGCCAGCAACACTGCAAACGCTAATGGACAGCAGTTAGGGCATCATGGGTGCCCGCGCACACTGCATTCCATTGGGTGCCAATGCAGTGCAGCAGCATCAGCCAACAATAACAGTCCCATAATAAATAAGATGCATTGAAGCAACCAACTCAGCATAGGAAAACAGTGGCATGGAATTAAATATTTATTAGAGGAAACATTCGAGAAACAGCGTAACAAATAAAGACGAGAGGGAAACACTTACTTGTCAGAAGTGTCCCTCTCGGTCCACTGGCGACGGCACACACGCGCGCGTTACCGTGGAACGGGCTCTGGATAGCGTTCTCTGAGATGAGATGTTGAGATGTGATGTAAAGTGATCTCTCTCTCTCTCTCTCTCTCTCTCTCTCTCTCTCTCTCTCTCTCTCTCTCTCTCTCCTGATTTGCTAGTAGAACTGCAGCCATCTTGATGGAGCTCATGGAACAAACCAATCGAATGCCTAAACGTAGCGGGGTTGGATTTTGTCCAATTTTTTTCCCCCATTCTTTCCAATAGAAACTTTTTATAATTCACGGTACAGCATTAAATAATTTTCAATAATAATATTCCTCACTACTTTACTCACACATGCAGTGTTATAGGTGTTCTAGTTTTGGACGTGCCACAAATACTCATCATTTCCATGAAAACTTTGAGATTGGCATGTGGAGGTGCAGTTTAAAACCATTTTTAAAAACATAGTCAGTGTCAATATGAGTCAAACTGTGGCTTTCCAGTTAGAAGTTTGAGGCTCGCCAGTGACCTTCCTGGAAGGAGTTTGCATGTTCTCCCTGTGCTTGCGCGGGTTTTCTCCTGTTTTCCCTCCAATCACCGACACATCTAGTTAATAGCCATGTTCATACGAGTAAAACAAATCATCCCGTATGTCGCTATTATTTTCCAAAGCCTAGATTAAGAAACAGATATGGAAAACAGTCTAGTTGCTGGACAGTTCGGTTACATCGTATACTATTTCCCATGTCAATATGAGTAAAACAAACAAAAAATAAAATCCCTCATCTCTATTACTTTTCAAAGCTGAGATTAAGATATGCTAAATTGGTTGCTATGGAGAAGTCATGCTTCCTGTGTCACTGTGAGTGAAACAAACCAACCCCTGTGTCTCTTTGTTTTTTCTTAGCTGAGATAGATTGACTAAATTGGTTTATATGGTACATCTGGCTGCTATGGAGGGGTCGGTGACAATATAAACAAAACCCTATTCCACATTTTTAGGGTAAATAGTTTGGTTGCTTGGGAGATTTATGTGGAAAAATAATTTGTTCTATGTAGAACAAACAAACATAGTTTCTTTATGATATTTTAAGCCATTATTTAAGTCAACAGTAAATCATTAACCACCTTTAAAGCCTTTTCTTTTACGCGTTTTAAACTTATTTAAAAAATAATAAAAAATAAATACTGTATTTTAGACTTGTGAAGTTGAACCAATGTTTCATCTATGCTAATGCAAAGTGTTTATGCGCTAGTAAATTCTATATTTATCCATCAATAGATCTTTGAGTGTTTGGTGTACAGTGCTGAGATACATTTCACACGTGTCTGTAAATCTATCCAACAAAAAGCAACCATACACAACATTTTCAAATCAATTTAATCGAATTCTGCTTCTCCTGCCCATAGCGTGATCAGAATCAATAGCTGGAAGCATTAAAGCAGGAGCGCCCTCTGGAGGATCTTTTTGGAAGCTTTGCGAGTCTCTCAAGTCCCAAGTCTTTCATTGACACGCAAAGCTGGTCCTTTAATGATTCTCATGGAAACATTATAAAGTAATCAGCTGAATGTATAAGACCATTTTCATAAATATTATTTTTGAGAACATGAGGCTGATTGAGCCAACACAACATACTAACAAACACTCACACATTCATACTCGCCATGAAACTAACATCCTCTGATTTTTTTGAGACAAGAAGCAAGAATGAACCCTAATGCAGAAGCAGCTCATCAGTCATTAAATTAATCAATGGTTCAGATCATTAATCAGCACTCACAAGCAATGCCTGCGCTCCAACAATCATGAAATCCATTATTTTGAAGGAAGACAAAACAGGAGTCTGAGCATGAAAAGACAGAGATGGGTGGTAATATTGAGTGAGATCAGAACATGAAATATGTAAATGAGAAAGAAGCCCCTGAGAACTGGCCGTAGAAACTGAGCTCTCTGAGTTCTTAATCAATAGAGCCACGCTGATACATTTCATTATTGCACAGACCTCATTTCTCAGTCTGCACTGTATCCGAGTCTGAGATGTCAAAGCTCATCCTTCTCCATTTGCTTAAACGCTTCCAAATCCTCCTGCCAATCAGCCAGTAGCGAGTCCACCGATTGGCTGCTGGAATCTTCATCCTCTGAAGGATCTTCTGCTGAATCTAAAGGAACGTAGCTGCCTAGTCCTTCTGCAGACTGAACCGACTCTTCCCGAGCAGCTAATTCACCTGCTGGCTGTTCCTGAGTAGTGACTTGTGATTGGTCGACAGCTCCCGAGGAGGCAGAACTATGCTCTTTCTCCTCAGTGGAACAGTCCTCTTCTTCTGCTCCATCCATATCTGGATAGAGAGAATGAGTAACAAGTCCAGTAAAAATGGTTGAAGTTTAAAGTGTATATTTAAATGCATACTTTTGCAATATTAAATTACTTTTCTGGGAGCTCAAAACCATTGACCGTATATGACTGGACGTAGCATGTGTGACAACATTCATAGGTTTAGCAGAAGGCAAATAAAGCTCAAAGTTGGGGAGATCAGTCACTTGTTGGCTAAACTTCACTGCCAGGGAGGAAAAATGGCTAACGTGTGGAGGCAAACCAGGGTGGGAAGTGGGTGTTGCGAAGATGCCGAGTGGCTTAAAAGTTTAAACCGGACATGCCCACCTCTGATTACGGTTTAATACAACAAAAATTACCTCAACCTCAAAGATGCCATTTTTAAAGCACTTATAATAAAATATTTGAGCCCTCTTTAGATTGCACCATTAATAACTTTCTACACGCAATATTATTCTAAACAAGATGGCTAAAGTTTGTACACAAACTTTGATGTTGGCTTGTAAAAGAACGTGCAAAAACATGCTTGCGTGGGTTTCCTCTGGGTACTCCGGTTTCCCCCGCTATCCCAAAAACATGCTGTTAGGTTAATTAAATAATCTAAATTCCCTTTAGGTGTGAGTGAATGTTGCCCTGTGATGGACTGGCGACCTGTTCAGGGTGTACCCCCGCCTCTTGCCCAATGTGAGCTGGAAATAGGCACTGGTAGACCCCCGTGACGCCAAAACGGGAATAAACAGATTGGAAAATGAATTAACGAATGAGTTTTACAAAGCTTTACCCATTTCCCATCATGCTCCTCAATGATTTCACAGAATTCTTTTAGTGGTACCAGTCTAAAAAGATATAGCAATCAGAGTCAGACCAGTTTGGATATCTTGGCAAAGTTTCTGCTCACATCTGGTATCTGCCTCAAGTGGTCAGTTGAGAAAATACAGTTTCGGTCACTTTCTATTATGCATCAGGAGAAAAAATAAGTTGCCCCATACTCCAATCTTCAGATTTATGGCCACATATGCAAGCCCTGCCCACTAACCAATCAGGTTGTTCGCTGACGGATGTATACAATGTATTTGTTTAACCATGATTTGGCAGAAATGATAAGATTTTGTTGAAGACAACCAGAAGAAACTTGTGAGGAACAAACATAGCTGCTGTACTGACGATCCTACGTGTTAATGGAGAACCCAAACTATAAACCTAGTCTTAGTCTAATTTATGTGGCGAAGAATGCAGTTTTATTGCTATGCTACCACTATTCACAAAGAATTCACTGTTGAGTCTAACAGAATCATTAGCATAGCATCCTCGTTTTTTTTGAACATGTTAAGGGTTTAAAAGTCATAATTGTTCTGACTGCACACAGAGATTTGCACTGAATGAGGCGTTGTAGACGTATGAGCACAGATATTTGTAAAATGGACAGTGCCAGTTAAGAGGGGATTAAAAATGTATTGGGAACGCTTTAAAAATAGCATATATTGACCCCTTTGTATGAAAAATATAAATAAAGGGGTTGCCTATATATTACAATACACAACTTAAAGGCAGCAATAAGCAAGGATAAACAAGCAGAGGATGGGTACTTACTGTCATCCAACAGGGTGCCCGGGAGGGCTTTCCCTTTAAATATAGCTTCTGTACATGCGAGAAAGAAATGAGGAAAAAAATAGAGAAGCGTTGAAAAGGAAAATCCATTGACAAACACAGAGGACAGTAACAGAAGGAAGAATAATTATGTAGGAAAGAAAAGATCTACGGCAAAATGCTTCGACTGCATGTCTCACCTCTGTCCCTCGCTTTATCGCTGAGTAGGACCTCCACTTCCTTATACTCCTTAAGAGCCTCTAACAGTATGCTCCCTTCTTTGTGGAACAGGAAGAGAAGGGGTAAAATGACATCATCTGTGTTCCGACCGTCTCCCGCCATTTGGAACAAAGGAGCCGTGTCACTGCTGCTGCCTTCATTGTCATCTTAAGAAAGAGGTTGCGAACATGAGGCACTTATTCTGTTCAAAACTGATGCTTAGTTGACCTCTCTGTTTCTAGTCTCTTCTGCCAGAGATCATTTTAAAAAATGGCATGGGAGTGGCTGGCTAGAAAAAGATGCACGGACAAACATTATGATACATTTTCCCCAATAACACCAATATTAAAGATGGATAGTGATTTCAAATTAAGTAGCTGAGGATGAGGTTTATCTCCTCCTGAATCACCCGGCCTAGACATACTGGGAAGTTGAAGTTGAAAATGTGATTGAGCTATGGTTGTACTGTGTTTAGACGTAAGCTGCAAGAAGTTCGGGTATTGAGTAGGGGTGTAACGGTACGCTAAAATCGTATTCGGTTCGGTACAGTGTCTTGGAGAGTTCGGTTCGGCTAATACAAAAAAATAAGAACTTACATAATCTTTATTTTGAAAAGCTGCCAATACACAATAGAATTCTTGCATAAAATAAATAAAACATTTGGGTGATATTTTAAATAAATTGCACTCTTTATAAAAAAAAAAACATGTTTTTTTAAATAAAAAATGAAATACTGCAACTAGTGGTTGCAGTGACAATATCTCCAGCAGTAGAAAATGTTAGATGTGTTGCCTGCCCGATCTCCGTGGAACAATGTCGGCATACAACTTTAAATTTATCCACTCGTCTATCCCCGTTATGTATTTTAACAGAGAAGCCAAAGGCGAGTTTCCGCACGGACGCTATTGAGTGTCGCACAGTAGAGCTGCACGTCACTCAATAGCGTCCGTGCGGAAACTCGCCTAGGAACATGGTTCCGCTGCGCTTAATATCGCGCTAATAATACATTTATATTATTTAATACAAATACCAAATACCGAAACAGTACGCAAGTGTACCGAACCGAACAGGCCGTACCGAAACGGTTCAATACATACCGTGAACCGTTACACCCCTAGTATTGAGGCTTCTGGGTGTGTGAGCAATAGTCAAAGAAGCTTTACTTTCTGCTTGAAATCTCAAAAAGATGGGCCAAAGCTCTCCACAAAAAAGGATTGAGAAAAAAATGTAGCTGAAAAGGACTGTTAAACTCATCATTTACACAGCTGCACATCAATAAAAAATTCAGAAACTGTCAGGAACAAGTCATTCTCTGGATTTATTTGTGTATTTAGTCGAACGTGAAATCTCTCAGCTAAGTCAAATGGTTTATTAAAAAAAAAATACTGTAAATGATTTTTTCTCAATAGTCAGGCCCATCGAGTCATTAAAATGGATTCCAATGGACACTAATGAAGACATAAATACAAGATCTACTACACATTTCCTAATTGAAACTCTATTTTGTCATCTGCTTTAAAGGCACAATGTGATATTTTCATTGATCCGAGATTTCTCACCAATGACAATCCCTCCGGTGGCTCCGGCTCTCTGAATATGCCTCGCCTTCTCTGCAAACATGCACTGGCCTCTCTGCAGCAGAGCGATGCGCCCTGCCACAATCTCTCCATTACTCAACTCAGAACAGCCGTTATAAGGCTCTGCGACAGTAACAAAGCCCCGAACCTGAGAGAGAGAGAGAGAGAGAGAGAGAGAATAACTGAACTAAAATATGCTTACCATTTAGCAAGAACAACGCAGATATAGCCAGAAAGTTCATAAGTAAAGGTCAGAGTTAATTACACTTACTCCAGAACTGCTTTTGGACAGATCCATTCCAAACTGCGCAGGGCCGGCGGTGAGCACCACTCTGCCAAAGTAGGGGTGGGACACAATCTGAACAGCACGTGGAGGAAGCTGTTCTTTCTGCTGCTGGCTGGACAGCTCCATCATTTCCTGCATGAAACGGATGCCATCTTCTGCAGCTACTGGACTTATGGCCTGATGAGAGGGGAAAAAAATGGGCAAAGCTTTTTTTTTTTTTAAGTAGAAATTGCATGTTCCCAGTCCACAGCAATAGAGGATTTTTTTTTTTTTTTTTAAATTGAGAAATTATTATTATTTTTTTTTTTTTTTTTTTTTTTAGACTGCTTGTATTTTTTGTAACACTTCAATAAACTTAACCTTTTGAGAAAATTGGTGGAAACTGCAAACACCATAACAACAATCCTAGTTTTATATGGCCTATGACTGGTTGGCTCTAGGCTGGTCTAGATAAAGGAAAACAATATAAATCAATCAATATTGCGATTAACCCCGTTATCAGGCCGGCTTTGTTAAAAAAAATCAAGTCAAAATAACGTATTCCTTAATTAAAAGGCACAATGAGTGATTTTTCTATATTTTATACAGCACCTGTTTATATATTTTGACTCCTTTTTTTGTGCTCTTTGAGATGCAAATATAACTAGTTGAAGGCAGAAGTTTCCATCATTTGTTCTTTTGATATGGTACCTGTGTGGCATGCTGGACAAGTTGTACCCGGCCATCCTTCAAATGGATGAGACTCACGCCCATCCTCCGCAGCAGCTCCAGATGTTCAGGGTTGTTGGCCATAAAGTCCTGAGCCCTCAGTGGAGCACGGCCCATGCCAGGTTCTCTGCAGTGAAAATTTTCATTTACACGGTTGTATTATTAATAAGATATAGTTCAACCATAAATTGTTAATTATTTAAGTAAAGACGGTTTTTTATCCGGTTATTACATTCGCCATGGTCACACTTTATGTCTAAAACACAATTATAAAAGGAACTGACCAAAGAGAAAAATTGTAAAGCAGCAGCCATGAAACAGAATTAAATAAATAATTAATTATTAAAATGCAATCAGTACTGCTCTGTAAAATTTAATTGTAAAGTTGTTATTGCACGTGTTGGTTAATTAAAATTACACCCAATAAAATCTAAAACAATTGTTTTTTTTTCTGCAAAAAAAAAAATTAACAATAAAGTCATAGAATAAACTGATTTAATGTAAAAGAAACCATAGATAGCCGTCACAAAATGCCCAAATTAAAGATAAATTGATTAATGTCACAGCTACGTGATTTCCTGTTAGAACTACATTCCCCAGTCTCCTGATGCAGGGGCAATACCTTTGTTCTTGATTCTGTGTGTATTATAGTGGTTAGGTCTCTGGATAAAATTACAATCACTATGTTTAATTTACAATAATAGTTTTACGATTTACCACTGAGCTTTAAGCATTGTGGTATTAAACACCACAAAATACAGCATAAAACAGTTTGCTTTGTGTAAAGTAATACAAAGATTCTCAAGAACAAACACTTGCCAATAATAACATTTTGTTGCTTCATTGCAGAACAAAGGCAAGAAAGGATGTTACGCAGAACGAAATGGATAGAGTGAGGGAAGCGGAATCAGGAAAGACCACAAGAACTAGTCTTGAAACTAGGTTTCTGCAGAAATGCATCTTGTCAATGGTTAATCTTTTAACTATTCATTGCGCAGCTCTTTCAAGATTTGAGATCTTGCGTAAGTAACCAAGTCTTAAGCCGCTTTTAAAAACGTTATTATCAGAATTAATGTTATTAAAGGAGTTATTTTAAATGTTTGGCATTTAAAGAATCCCTACTATTATTTTGAAAGGTTTAGTATTTGGTTTAGGGAGTGTAACAGAAAAATAATCCTATTTTCTTGTCTTCTTGTTTCTGAGACAGAACAGGAAATACATCACAACCAGGAAATGACAAAGCTTTTAAAAGGGTTGCTCATGTCCAAATAAACTGGGAATATATCAGTCTTTTAATAAAAGCATATCTGTTTCCTGTGTTTAAGTGTAAATGCGGTGGGAGGAGCATAGTGCATTCGTATGTCACAACGTACTGGCTAAAAGATTCATTTAACAATGACTCACTTCATCAAATCTGAGTTGACTTTCTTACTAAAGAAAAAAAAAGTTTTTTTTCTGTGCTACACACTACATGAAAGGTACTTTTTACCTTGTTTTTTTTTACCTTTTTAAAAAACATAAAAGGGTTCTTTAAAACAATAGTTCCCTATAATAATAATTTAAGTAGATACACTGTTTTGCAATCTTATTTTTGCTTATCCTGCCAATTTTTGCACTTTGATGGAAAAATATATTTGTGAAAATGATACAAATTTCAAATTGAGTAATTATACAAGTACCATCTGAAATCTACTTAATGTCATTGAAAAAATGATTGCTAAGCTCATAATAGAGCAGAGGGGTATGTCACTCTCTCACCTATGAGTGGTTGGGCGTGTACAGCTTTTATCTACAGCGCTTCTGATTGGTTCGCGGAGATTGCGTGGGAAGGCAGGATCAGGATAGAGTAGGCGGGTGTTGGGGCAAGTCCACTCAAAGTTTGAGTCATCAAACTCCTCTAGAGCCTGAAGTGATTTCATATCAGCAACTGATTAGAGAAAGAACTTAACAACCAGTAAAACTGAACTTTGTGTTTCATAACAAAGCAGCTTATGGTAAAAATCCACTGCAGTGCGGTACCTTAGTGTTGATGATAGGGGGCGCTGCTGAATTGGAAGCAGTGGAGAGAGAGAGAGGCAGCAGATGAGCTTCGGTGGTAAAAACATAGTCTTCCACGTTGAAAGGCAAATCCTCCTCCTCAGCAAACAGCAGGAACAGGTACTTAAACATCTCAGCAAGGAAAAACGAGTCCATGCTAAACAAGTGGGAGGTGATGAAAAGATGTAGATGTGGAATGAGACAGCCTTCCGCCTACTCCCCGTCCTCATTACTCTTGCTTTAGAAGATTTATTTACAATTCTAAAAAACTTTGCATAAACCAGCATCCTCTTTCACTTTCTAAGAGTCTTGCTCTCACCGGTCTTCGTGACTTCCTGTTCTCACATCCTTCATGGCAGCAAAGCCACAGGGAACTCGAGCAAATCGATTGAGGTTCTCCAGTACGGTTCGGCCCACCTCTAAGTAGTATGGGTCTCTAGTTGCCTTTAAAAGAAACGGAGAGTTAAACACAGTCTCTTAAACACAGAAAAAATTGCTAATTAGCTTCTCTTTGTAAAAATGTTGCAGTTTCAATACTGTATGACCCTGGATTACATCAAATACAAAACAATAATCTAAGCTGCAAGCAGCAATTAAAGGCCTCTGACCCCATCGCCTCTCAGTGGCCAGTTTGTTGCAATACACTATGACTAATCCTTTAAAATAAGTATTGAAACGAGAATTGTCAAAACTACTGAACATCAGAGGCAAATGACAAAAAAAAACACATCATAATGTGTCTTGACCCCCAGGTGGACACTTGTGCAAATTTGTCTTTGAAAAACAGTTTGAAATAGCAGTATAAAACATCAGAAAATGGGATTCCATGTAGCCACTAGGTTGCACTATAAATGAAACTGTAGGTTGCTATTTAGATACGTTTAGACATGGACATATGGCAAATTTGAACCCAGTCAGAGATTCCATTGCAGAATTATTAACAGCTTCCTGTTTATTTGACATTTGAAAGCCACTCTGCACACAGTTTAATAAAATCAAAAAATGCTTGTAATTTAACATCTTAAGATAAGACTCATAGAGTTTGAAAGTGACCAGCTAAAAACTCAAGAAGGAATTTGCCAAAGTACGATACAAGTAAATATGGTCATGTTTAGCGGTTTTTGTGAAATGGCCAACTTCCTGTTGATTTTGTAAACACGGTCCATATTAGTTATATTTAAGTGCTGGTACCCAACACATATATTCTGTATTTCATTCGCCTACAACAAACTGCTACGACAAATCGTGCCAAATTTCATTCGCCAACGATAAACATTCGCCACCCGATCAACCCCAGACGGTGCCAAATAAAATGATGAAACCATTTTCGGACAAAATAAAAACTATTTTAACGCTCACTAAATGGTCTTAAGGATATAAGTCTGCACAGTTTTAACGTATTGACACCAAACTTGGTGTATGTTGCAACAAGCCTGATCTGTGATTGTATGTACAGTTTTGGGACAGTGCCCCTAAAGACCTGAAAATATGATAAAAAAAAAAAAAAAAGCATCAATCAGAGTTGGACCAAATCCCACTTTACCATGTCTGAAATTTAATTCAAGTCAAAAATCACCGCATTTCAAAAACAAAGACAAAATTTGGAAGTTAGTTATTAACATGGGAAATAAAGATACCGGTAATAATTAGTTCAATATTTTTAAATAGGCAGTTGTTGAGGCAAAATAAGAGCTGCCATTCAAAACTGAATCAATTTATTCACGCAGTGATTGTCTCTGCATGCAATGCAGCATAAGGGAAGCCACATTTACCAGCTGATCATGTGGTAAATCATGTACCTTATAGAGGAAGTAGGTGCTTTCAGCAAACTCTGGCCGTAGAGGATGCTGAGCCCAGTGGACCCTGAAATCTGTGGTAAAAGCCTAGAAAGACACAACATGAAAAAAAGAAAAAAGGCACTAACTCAAGTAAATTTTCTGGCTATATTTATGGTTAAAAATATATATGATAAAAAAGGGAATCTACCTCAGGAAGGAAGTTGTGTTTCTTGGTAACCTGATAAAGCATTTCATGAGTCTCTATGGCTGGCCGGATATCCCCTTTCAACACCTGCATAGATCCAAACTATTGTCTGTATCGATTTATGATAGACTGAGAGAAAGAGATAACACTGATTTCTCACCTGCAATCCAGGGAAAAAGGCAAGCAGCGAATCCATCCATGTACGGGCTGGCAGCAGGGGTTTGTGGATATGCACGTCCAGTAAGAGAGGAGGCTGACTGATATATTTCATAATAGATGCATAGTGCTGAAATACAAGCAAAAGTCCAATATTGAAGAAGTTGCATCAAGAAATATTTAATTTAAGGCTGTGAAATTCTTAAATTTAAATTTGCTAGGCACGTTTAACCATGCTATTCTGTCCATTGGTGATTTAACCCACTGTAAGCTTTATTGTGCATAGGTTTCCATCAACCGAACCATTGAGGATACAATGGCCATGATTAAACATAAATTAAATCGCTCAAATTAAGTCAAATCTTTTCACTTCAGTCTGCATCAGGTCTAATGCAAATGTTACAAAAAGGTCCAGAGTTCCCACATGCCCAGGTAGTACATGCAACCCCTGCTCAGGCAGGTCACTGGCTGGCCTAGAACCAGCAGTACTCACCGAACCTTCGTAGAAAAGTGTAACAGTTTAAAAAAGGGAATGTACTCACAGTGTTAAAGCGCTGTAAAAATTGGTCATCGCCTAGTAAAATATACGCCTTCATCAAGTACTCATAGTAGGAGTCAATGCCTGCCCCAACTCCACTGTCTGTTAAAGAACCAATTAAAACAGCATTACTCAAAATGTCAAAAGAAGATATGTGTAGGTTACGCTTTCAGCTCACCCCTGCGGACCCATTCTCCAGAATGGATGTTGATGGTTGTTCCCACTAGATTACTGTTCCTCTGTCTCTTTTCCCAAAGGAAATCAAGGGCTCTTCTTGCATGACCCTGTAAACGATGAAACCAGAAACACCTCGATTCTGACCTACTTTACTAGAGTTTGTCATTGCATCTTTCACTACACAACATTCCAAGACTCATTAAACAGTGCACAACAGACCACACTAATATTTTTATTAGGTCGATAAATGCTGCATTCATGTCATTATATGTGTGTTTTGTAATAATGACAACTGAATTAGAACAAAGACATACGGAATCTTCACCTTACACTTTTTTTAGGCAAAAAAAACTAAACTATTTATACCTGGAATTGATATCTTTTTTTAGAGGTTAATTGAGCAAATCAGACAACCAAGATGCTGTGTGTTACCTCAAAAGTGGGATCCCCAGTAAATCGACTCAAGGCTGCGAATTCAAGAATGATGGTCCCAGCACAGGCGGTGCAGGTTTCGGTCTCAGTGCCCGTTCTGGTCTCAGGTCCATGGACTCCGTGACGCAGGTTCACCTGATAATGCAACCAAACTAGTAGTAGAAGAATGACTCTTCCATCACCATTCAAGGATTCAGAACGAGGCCAAAAAGATTTGTGATGATGAGTTTTACTTATAACATACTTTCAGAAAACATTACAGAGCTCAAAATGTAAAATACATCTAACAGGAGAAACCTTTAAAATAAGCAAAAAGCACTCAAGATAAAAGCAATCAAAGGACTCTCGCCCCTCCGGTACCATCAGAGTCGCACATTAACATCCCACACACCTTAAGTTAAAACCGATGGAGTCACAATCTATTGTACTACATTTTCCAAGTACATTAAAAAATAACTCACTTCCTGTCAGTTTTGGAAACTCAGATTGACTTTTGTAGGTCTTGTTCCCGTACTTAAGTGTTCCAAGTTTCAAATATGTCCTTCCAACAATGCTTAAAATAGCAGCCTACCAGCAGAAAATGGGATATTGCCACTGGGTGGCGCTATAATAGGCAACAGTCAGAAATGCTTCGCAATTTGATATTACATTTGCCTTAAGATAAGACTGATGGGGTTTAGAGATGAACAGATAAAATCTCCAGAAGGATGACTCAAAAAAAGTGCCCAACAAGAGGTTACAGCCAAAAAAACAACTTCCTATCCATTTTGGAAATTTGTAAATCCAGTTTATTTTATATTTACATCATGGTAGCCTGAACATGTGTGCCGAATTTCATTCGCCCATGACAAACTTGGTGCAGCATAAGCTGAAACGATTTAGATGCCATTGTAGAGCCTTCTTGCCACACCCACTTTTCCAACCCCACTCAGATATACATTTTCACCAGTTGTGAAATTGTGTGGTTTAACAAGCACATTTAGGCTCTCAAAATTGCACAGAAAGCTGCAAAACAATAATTCTCCTCAGCAGTAATAAGGGCAGCAAACACAGGGATCATTATAAGCCGTGGTGAAAATCGGGATTGAGGATGTTTGAATGAATAATGCATGTACACATGTGGTCACTCACTCTAGGGTAAGGCAGGCCACTGGTGGTGTTAAAAGCAGGCAGCAGTCTGAGTCCAATATCTTTGGCCATGTGCAAAAGCTCATTCTGGTACCAGGCCATCTGGCCATTTTCCTTCAACATCACAGCCATGGAATGACCTCCCAGCAGTCCACTAAAATAAAAAAACAATTTTAGGTTTAAAAAGTGATGTTTTTAGGTCTGTAACTCAAATTTGAAACTGTAAACCATCAGTGAGAACCACTCGAGAGGATGTTGAGCATCTACAAGAGCTGATATAACAGGTGTTAACACAACATTTAACTATAGGCAGCTTAATTCATCTCACTCACCCAAGCACCCGGATGTTGGTTTCAAATACGGACACCACAATGTCATTATCCAACCGCACGTCAGTCACCACTCTCCTCACTGCCTCTTCAAACTCCGCAGTCTTATTTAACAACTGCAAGATGTCAAAGTGGTTTATAAACAAACTAAAAATTATTCTACAGTGCATTTAAATGAGGCGTAAAATTAGTTTGATGTTACTCACTGCAAGAGTGTCAAGAGTATCAATGAGTGTGAGGGAGAACCTGTGGGAACAGAACAGGATTTCATTACAAATGTAAATCGTTCAAAAGATGTCAACAAGGGAACAGTTTTCTGTAATTGACTTACTTGCCCAAAGCATCATCTACATCTCCTCGGCTGGGCTCCAGTCCACGTACTCGCCCACGACAGGTCAAGGGCATCAGCTCGTCAGCAGGGTAGGCATGGTCCTGTCATTATTAACATTATTGTGACACCCAACAGCCTGACCCTAATTCACCAGAAGCCTTTCACTATTACACTTTAATCACAGCATATCATTTTAGGCACGTTAGAAGTTCCTGAGAAATATTTACTTTTGTCAAGAAAAGTGGGTGATGGATTATATTAATTTTAATGAAAGTAGTGGAAGAGTGGGAATAATCAACGGCTTATCAAATAGAAAAGCTACAAACAGAACTTTTGGTGGTGTGGGAATGGAAACATCAAAAATCCCAAATGTTATCAACATTTATTCGTCTCTGTGTACATACCATGTAACTCCGATAAGCATGGTCAAACATTTCCACCACTTGGTTCCTGAAAAGCACAAACATTACATTTGATCCTGAAAAACTGCAAACCACAACAATTGATGATGATCCCGCGCACATACCTCAGTTTGCTCTTCTCATCTCTACTCATGGTCTCAGAAATCCTGAAGCAAGTTCCCATAAAAAACAGCAGCACAAAAGCAGGCAGCATTTTGGCAGAACGAAGCATCCACATGGTTCTTAAGTTTCCTCAACGTTCAGGTAGATGAAAACCTCCAATCCCAGTTTTCCTGCTTTAAACGTGCTTATTTAGCACCATGTTATACTCCATCCACCTCAGGTCCATCGTTTACCTTTTGTAATTTTACTGTCTGAACTGAAATACAGGACACTTTCAGTCAGAACCATGGCACTTGCATAAACCCAGAGCTCCAACTGATTCCTTCAAGGTTCCTTTGTTTTTTCTACATGGATAGAAGCAGCTCGTGCCTGAGACAAGAAGGAAGTTCTCCTCATATTTGATCTTCACGTCCTCAAGCTTTGCTGTTACCTTGATATCACGTTGGGACCCATATCTCTCCAGAGCATCAAACAGCTTCCAAACAACAGCAAAGCAACATCACGATAGATCCCCAGCAGAGACGGGCTCGGGAGGAGCTCCAGATGGTGCTAAGGAACAAGATGCTTCGTCTCTAATGGCAACCATCACTCCGGAAGACCATCAGCCTTTTACATCTCCAGTAATCACATTGCTTTGTATTAATTTAGCTATAAGAATGAGTAGCAAGACATTATGCGGATCCAATCTACGTAAAACTAAAAATACCTGGTTAATAATGCGCGGATAGCCTATGGAGAATACAACGTTGTTGTTGGCAAGATGATATTAAAAAGAAAATTAGCTTCACCGATTCTGGCAGCTTTGCTGTTTACCGTTAGCTGCCCAGCTAACCCTTCGATGACAGCTAGTGCTGGACTCTTGACAAGAGACTGCTGTGACGACCAGCTTGTTTTGCTTCTTTCTACGTCGTTAAATAGCTAGGTTCACTTAGCTTCAATGTTCTAACAGACGAAACAATTCTCGTGTAGGGTTATTTGAAGTCAGGGATACCACAAGGTACAGTGTTCTGTTACACGACGCTCGCTGATAGGCGCTCACAAGACATACGCCAAATCATTTGCCGAGTGCAGACGTCAACATCCGCATCCGGGTACTTTGGGCATACGCTGGAAAATTTAACATATGTTGGAAAACGTTACACTCGCTAATTGATTGAGGTTATATTATCATTACAGCAAATCATTTTTTAGCGATAGCAAAACAAACAAACAAACAAACAAAAACACTTTAATCTGTTAAATGGGTCCAAATACTAAATATTTGAAATACTTGATATATTTTTTTAGTACAACCTCATCGTTTTTACAAATATTTTCCCACACAACAATTCCACAACAAACCTGAAATTGTGCATAAAAAAATTCAATTCCGAGTAATAAAAGTTTGTCATTTTTTACTGCAAAAAATCTCAAAAAAAGAAACTAATACATTTTTATGTTTTATAACAAAAATCAAGTGTTGTGAAACTAAACGAAATGAAACTAAAAGACTGTTGCAATTTAACAATTTAACTCAAAGTGTCAAAAAATGTCAAAGCTAATTACGTTTTTGAAACCTACACATTATATTTAAAATCAAAAATAAACAATTGGAGGGTCGCATCATCCTTACTTATTTCAAAATATCCACTGTGATTAGCACACGCACCGGTGCATCAAAGGGTTCTAATGGTAATGGAGTTTTGTAATACAAGAAAAAGCTTTGATATTTAACTTTCAGTGATGCAAAATAATCCACATAAAATGTTTCTTTTTTTGAGGTGAATAAAAGTAGTTACTAGTGGTTTCCCTGCTCCCAATAATGCCACTTTAATTTTAACATTAATCCAAAATTAAAAATTTACTTTTTCATGGTTGGTATAGCATCACTGAAGATACTGTTATGGGTTAAGTGCAAAGGTTTATCTGTTCTTATGTGTGAACTCGGTGGCACATATTCTGAAGTCGACAGGATGTATTATATCTCAATAGCAGTCAAGAAAATAATTTTCATAGTGGTCGTAAATGATTTCGTTTTTTTCCTCCAGCAAACAACAGCAATAACGTTTTACTATTACTATTTGAAGTTGTTACTGTTATTTTCCTATAATGGGTCAAATAGTAGCCTAATATTTTAGTTGTAAAAAGGACGAGCTTTGCGTCGTCAGCTTCTCTACTTACTTGTAAGTAACGTCACATGACTTCCCCGTGCTAATGACGTCACGCACAAACTAGGCAGTTCTGCAGTGGTAAAACGAATCCATCCGATCCCTCCGCTCTCAACAACTCCGAGCTCATCTGATGCTGACAGAACGCCTAAGCAGTAAGGCACAGTCTTGTAAATATTTTGAACCGAATCCAAACCTGATTTATCGGTTTAGTTATTTTCATAACGATTGTTTAGTGACGTCAGCTTTCCTCAACAGTCTCTTGTTTTGTTAGCAGACATGTCTCAAAGTGTAAAAAAGATCACTGGACTCGTGGCTGCTACATTCACTCCGCTTTCTGAAGACGGGTGATTTACTGGACACACGTTCCATTAACTTTATTATAAAGCATTATTGAAATACAAGTTTTAATGTTCTTAAATCAATCACTCAATACATTTGTACTTTAACTGTTGCTGTTTTAGGGAGATCAACCTCTCTGTAATCGCACCATACATTGATTATCTCGTGGACAAACAGGGTGTGAAGTGCGTGTTCGGTAAGGCATTAATTTCTTTGCATTTCATTTTGTATGATAACACATCTGTCATATAAACACCTTGTTTTGCTAGTTAATGGCACCACAGGTGAAGGCTGTTCCTTGACAGTGGATGAAAGGAAGCAGCTTGCGGCAGCTTGGTGCCATCATGGGAAGGGCAAGTAAGTTATGGCTCATTTATTGTATTTATTTAACAGTGAATAAGCCACAATAACTACTCGTACAATTAAAGGAAGCTCATTTATTGGTTTTCTTATTTGTATATTCCCATATCCTCAGTCTGCTGGTGCCAATTTCAGGTTCCATTAGGTACCCAAGTCCATAATCAAGTGGGAGGAAGTGTTCATTGTTCATTGTCACTCAGCCATTTTGATTGTATTCTCACTAAATAAACAACTATTACTAATAAAATAGAATAACAAAATTAAAAATCAATTCAGTTAGTTCTAGTTTCTATCGGTAGGACTTGCTGTTTAATGTGTAACCATGGCAGCAGTGGTGTCACGCTACAAATATGGCAGATGCAAAGATGTCACTCCTCCTACTCTATAGAGCCATAGTCTCCAATTTGCCTTGTCAAATATTTTTATTTGTCTTTCACTTCATACAAAACACATCTCCCATGTCTTTTCAAACTGTTACCGCTAAAGGAATTCTGCGAAATCTCAGGAAATTCTGGGGTATGTTTTATTGACTTTAAATGGCCATCGGGGGGGTGGAGGGTGGGTGATTGGCGGGGGGACAGGAAAAAGGAATGAAAATATCTTCACGATGAAAAATCATGTTAAGTCACTGACAGCTCCCTAGCAACCGAACTGTTTACCCTAGCAACCAAATTTTCTGGACTCTTAACTCAGCTTTGTCAAATGATAAAGACATGGGGGTTGGTTTATATACTGTCTAGTGACTAAAGGCAACATTATAATGTCTCTGACCCTCCATAGCAACCTGACTATTTACCATAGCAACCAATTTGGCATATCACAGATAAGGAAAATCATAAAGTTTTGATTTACATTACTCATATTGACATGTGGAACTTTGAATAATGTGACTGCAGTGACTGCTTCATAGCAACCAAAAATTCTACCATGGCAACCATTCCACTTTGCTTAGAAAAACTTGTTATACAGCACTCAGAAACAACATTTCTACTGTTTTATTGTATACGGTTTATGTGTGTTTTTGTTCAGGCTTGAGCAGGTGATTGTTCATGTCGGCTGCTTGAGTTTAAAAGACTCTCAAGAACTGGTGAGCTCCGTTTTAGATCCTCTCATGGTTCAATCCATCATCTACAGATTTCATTCAGAACCCTTTCACAATAGCTACAGCTTCACAAACATCCCACTACTGTTTGGACGTTCATGTTTGAGCATGTGCAGACAAACCGGAAGTATGGCCTCCTTACTGTTAAAAATGCATGAGTGGATGTTTTTTTACTTCCCTTCAGGCTCATCATGCAGCCAGTATAGGGGCCAATGGCATATCAGTAATATCTCCTTCCTATTTCAAACCCATGAATGCAGGTTTTAACATTTTTCACAAAGTAGTTTTAGGTTTTTATTGATGGTCACAATATAAACGACTTCCATTTGTTCACAGATGCTCTGAGGTTATTTATAAAGGAAGTCAGCGCCTCTGCTCCAGGTCTTCCCATGTATTATTATCATCTTCCAGGCTTGACTGGTGTAACATGTAAGTGGTATCTTTACTGGTTTTTGTTATCTAGTTTAATTTGGTTTACATTCTCAAGATCAATTGAGACCAGATTTTCTCCATTTTGCTTCATTTTCTCTCTTGTATCTTCAGTAGAGGCAGCGGATGTGCTGGATGGGATCGAGAAGGTTATCCCCTCATTTCAGGGAGTTAAATACAGTGGGATGGACCTGAGGGATCTGGGACAATGTGTTTCCTACAGTCAGCCTCGCAACTGGTCTGTTCTGTATGGAGTGGATGAGGTATTGTGAAGCATTCCTTCGTTACAGTTTCTCCCGAATTTAAATTATTGGTTATTTTAATTGTGTTGTTGTTGTTGTGTGTAGCAACTCTTGGCAGCATTGGTTTTAGGTGTTGATGGAGCAGTTGGGAGGTGGGTAACATAAACATACAGTTTTCTTAGTGTAATTTTCTGTGTTTTCCTTGTGGGAATGTTCTTGTTGTTGACAGCTTCACTAAAGCCTGCTGTGATTGATGTGCTTAATGTCACGGAGGCCACTGTACCTCATTAGTTTATAGGTTAAGGTTTATCAATGGATTGCTGAAAAACAGGTTCTACTCAAATGCATCCATTGCTTAACAACAGTGAAACTTGTCGGTAGATTCAGAGAAAGAATTGAGGGTGTGCACATGACATCACAGTACTCAAAAGTCACAGTGTGAGTGGCAAAAAAGCTTATTCATGTGCTGAAAACAGTTAAAATATTCCAAAAAATAAAGCCTTGTGCCACTGTCTGTTTTCAGCACATATAATTACCTCGGACGGATGGTAAAGCAGATAATTTCTGCTTTTGATAATGGCAACCACTCACAGGCTCGAACTTTGCAGGTAGGTTCTGTTAATGTTCGTGTTTATTCAAAATGAGGGACTATTTAATGCAAAGTAATTATTGATTTGCTTCTATGTTTACAGTTTAAGTTTATGGAAATCATCACATTTGCACGGAGCCTTGGTGAGCGGGTGGCTTTTACAGTTGTGTTCAGTTAATTCAAGCTCATTCAAGTTCATGTTTTGATTTCTTGGTAAAAATAGCAAGGGTTTCCTCTCATATTTAGTGGTTTTGTGAAGTCATTTACTGTCAAACAATAAATTTGACAATAAATTTTAAATCATAAGGACAGCAGAAACTTTCAAAATGACCTTGATCAAAAGGTTAATATTTTGTCTCCCCCACCCACAGCTTTTTTTTTTTCTAAACCATCCCATCCAGGCATTTCAGAAATATTTAATGTTTCTAACAACTATTTTGGGTATCAATGCATTGTATGTACGTATTTAAAAAATACAGATACATTACTAAGGTAGCAAATAGAAATGGCAGAGCTGGATTGTTATTTATAATTGTGGGCATTAAATTGAACAAAAGTGTAGTTTCACCAAACTTTAAAAAGTGCTCCAATACAACTCTAACGTTGAGCTATTTGTGTATACAGGTTTTGATGTGTCTGTGAACAAGCAGGTGATGAGCGAAGTGTCTGGATTGCCGCTTGGTCCTCCTCGACTCCCGCTGCTGCCCTGTCTAGTCTCCAAGGCCCAGGCTATTGCACAGAAAATAAGGGACTTCTCTCAGGGACATTAATCTGATAGTAGAGATTTCAGTGTGTCGTGAGGTTTTGCTTGCAAACCTTTTGTACTGTTATGTACTCTGTTTTTTTACTCCGCTGAACTAGTGTATTTTTATACTTGCATATAGGGTCTTCAGCATTTTAGTTGAACTAAGAAGTTTAGAAGTTACAATGACAAAAAAACTGCACAATATTTCTTTAGTTTTGCATAGCTGCATATCACACTTAGTTCATTTTCACACAAATTACTGTTTGTTGTAAATGGTAACGGTTGATCTGTGTCATTTGTCTTACAATTGTGACTGAACTAACACTAAAAATTTCACGTTTTCATGTCAAACTATGCAGAAACTATATTACTAGCAGATCAATGATGTGTATGGCAAAATCGGTTTTATAGATAAAACCGTTTTGTTTGTTTTTTTTAGTTTTTAGAACATTTAGTTTTTTAATCAACATTTATTTGAGGCTAAATTTCTAACAAAAATGTTTTATTTCAGTACTGTATAAAGAAGGGAATGTTTTGGGTGTGTAACAAAATATTGTTTTTAATAAATCAAATCATTTGAATCCCTTTCATTCCTGCTTAAATAATTAAAAGGATCAATAGCAGTTTGTGTGAAAACAAGGGTTTCACTTGTTTCTCATTCTCTGGGAATTAAACTGCACATTCATCATTTATTCAGTGGTTTTAGGGCTTGCTGTCACTGTGACAGAAAATACAGTATTTGGAAATGTCTTGCTGAATAGTGCAACATTAGCAGCAGCATTCTTCCAAGATATTTGGAAGACAATTTTAACATTAAATGACATTTCAGATGTCATTTAATGTTAAACATTAAATTACATCTGCCATCTAATGTTTGCTAGTTATAAAAAAATTCGTTGAATCAAACATTTCCCTCATAAAACACATAACGTTAGCACATTGTTTAGTGAACTAGAAAATGCAAATTTGTGTATAAATCAAATTTATATTTTTCTAGGTTATCTTTTTATCTGTTTACGCATATCTTGACTGTAAAATATAAATATACAAAAACTAAACCACAGGCACGATTTTCTTTCAGTAAAAAAATTGTGGCAATGCATCCGGAACCAATGCAACTAATCCCAGGAACATCGTACGGGACAAAAACAGAGTAACACCGAACCTTTACGTATTTCCGGCCAGCTCAGCGCACAGTGTTGTGTTGCAGTAATCTATTGCTGTCATAGAGGTTTCTCCAGCTGTGAAGCCTTCGTATTCTCCAGCTGTGTATAAATTTGACACTACAGAGCCATGGTGCTGCTGACGATGATTGCCCGGCTGGCGGACGGACTTCCGCTGGCTGCTTCAATGCAGGAGGACGAGCAGGTAACTGAACAGATACCTCCCTGTGTTATTATTAGGCCAGCTTAAATTTTAAATGTGACTAAACAGAGAAAGACGTGACAATTTCCTCTGAAAGTCGTTTTGAGTTTTACTAAATTAACTCCGAAGAGAAAAGTTGTTTGAAAATGGTAATAGTTCAAACTGCACTGATTGCTTATTTGTGTTAATGTAACCGCATAGTTTAACTAATTAGATAGATTTTTTGTAGTGTGTAATGTTATAATGATATTCGTAGTTATTTCTGTTATGAAAACTATGATTGTTACTTGAAAAACGGTCTAAAGATTTATTGAAATGATGGAGAGAAATTATTTTTAATAGTGATACAGTGCCCTCTGCCGCCTGCACTTGAGTTTACAAATATTTTTCAAAACATCAGCCTATTTTTTAAAAATACGTACAAACCTTGGCAAATAAACAAATGAATAAACATGGAACCGCCACTATTTTAAAGATACCAATTCAATCATTCAATTATGTCGGACAGAAGCGACAGATTGTCTGAAACACTTCTTAGAATTTCAGAATATTGCATTTAAAACGAAAATGAAAATGATATGGAGTTATTTGATGGACTCCAGTTGTAAACCGCCGTTTATAACCGCTAATTAGTCTGCAAGTTAATAAAAGCGAGGTTTTTTTTACTTTAGTGAGGTGTTGAACCAAATTATTGAAGAGCTCGTGACTCCAACACGACAGATGTCAGTTAAAAAGGTATGGGATTATAAAGCTTTTTGAAGAAGGGGAACACATCTCTAAAATCTGGACCAAATACAAATGTACTGGCATAAAAAATAAAGGTATATTCCTCTGGGTTTTATTTCGCATCAAGTTTCAAGCAAAACCAGTCTCCAACCGAAAAACGTGTTATTCCGAACATTGGCTTGCTCCCTTTTTTCAGAATATACTCTGATTGCAAGTAGGATGGCTGTTTTGTAGCCATACAAACGGAAATAATATTTGTATTTGTAACTCTGGGAATCTTCCAAGAGCAGTGATTCCATTTTTTTGTGATTTAAAAACTTCATTTTGGTTACAAATATGTATAACAATAATTTATATTCATCAGTGTTCATTAATGATTCTTCAAATGTATTAAACTTATATTTATTTCACCTCTGATGCATAGACTTGAAATGGATAAACAAATAAATTAATTTTTTCTGGGATCAATCCAAATGCTATTCCAAAAATGTGCTAAGTGTACTAAATAAACAATTTAATTTGTAATAAATCTACGTTTCTTCCTTTACGCTGCCTTGAAGGGGACTGAAAAGGTTTGTTCATATTTAGCATTGTGTTTTCCCTATGAACGAGATGTAGCCAGACGTATCAGAGGGAGTGCGCTATCGAGTCTCATTTTGCACATTGGTCTTCAGATGGGTCGAGATCTTCAGCAGTACCAGAGCCAAGCCAAACAGCTCTTCCGGAAGCTCAACGAGCAGAGTCCCACCCGATGCACCCTTGAGGCTGGATCTGTTACCTTCCAGTAAGTCTACGGTGTTCTGGATCACTCGGGAGCTGGTACAGCTTTCTTCCATTTCTCTTCGTTTCCAATCAGATATAAAGCTGCAAGCAGGGATCAAAGTGCTCTCACATCTCAGGCGCAATCGCCTCAGTGCCATAAGATCTGCTTCGCATTTTAACATCCCATGTGCCTTGAGATAAGACTGCGATGATGATAAGAGGTGAACAGATACAATCTCAAGGAAGAGTTTCTTAATGTACACAGTGTAATGTAAACCCTTTTTTAGAGGTTTTTGTTTCACTTCCTGTGGTTTTTGAAAACTCCCTCCAAACTCTTAAAATTCCCTCACTTTTTGTAGGTCATGATTTCTTACATGAGTGTTCCATGGTTAAAACATGTCAGTTAAACAGTGTGAAATAGAAAAATAAAACATCAGAAAATGGTATATTCCAAGTTGTCATTAGGTGGCGCTATAACGGAAACTATAGGTTGCTATATAGATGTGTTCAGACATGGAATCCTAACAAACTTGGCAAGTTTCATCCTGATCAGACATTGCTTGGCTGAGTTATTAGCAACTTCCTGTTCATGGCAGAATTTCGACGGCAACTGTGTCCGTGTAGTTTAACGAAGTCAAATAAGCTTTACATCTTAGAGATTAACCGATACATTCTCTCGGAGAAGAAAATGCAGAGCGCACCGAGTACCAAGTATACAATCAAATTTATAATTAAAGTAGAAACACTTTATGATTAAAGCACTTCAAAGTCAATGGAGAGAGAAGCAACGTTGAGTTGAATTTTTGTAGATTTCAACAGGCTTTGGTAACATACATACGATAATTTTCTAAATGTTAATAGTTGTTTGTAAGTAATAGTAATAATCATTTGGTCATTGTCTCTCTCCGCCTCTTCAAAGCTATTTCATAGAGCAAGGCGTTTGCTATTTGGTCCTCTGTGAGGCTGGCTTTCCTAAGAAGCTAGCTTTTGCCTATCTTGAAGATCTCCAGGCAGAGTTTCATGAACAGCATGGCAAGAAGGTGCAAACGGTCTCCAGGCCCTACTCGTTCATTGAGTTTGGTATGAGTTCTTCTAGTGTTTCATTGATCCCCTTGTGAGGTGACCTTGTAACCTTTTATTCTACCCATCTGTCTGAAGATACGTATATTCAAAAAACCAAGAAGTCGTACATTGACAGCAGAGCGCGTAGAAACCTGAGCAACATTAACACCGAGCTGCAGGACGTCCAGAGGATTATGGTGGCCAACATTGAGGAAGTTCTACAGAGGGGAGAGGCGTTATCTGGTAAAACCAATTTTTCCGTAATTTTCAGTCTTGTTTGCATTCAAAGCATTTGAAAAGAGAAGATCTGTTCAGTCTGTCTGTTGCGGATTCAAAACACTGGTCTTCACAACACTTTTGGGGTTTGCATTCTTCTGAATTGGAGGCACCCAACTCACTTCTTGATTATTGTAACCGTTTTTACTGTGAATCGTTGCCAAATCATCTCCAGCTTGTACAAAATGCTGCAGTGATACCAGACAAATATTAGAAAATGTGACAAAATACAATACTCTTCAAAAGCTTTAGGGAGATTATAGCACGGTCTGTTATCAACCAATGTGAAAAACACATGCTAATGATCCTCAGTGACACACACATAGGTTGAAACACAGAAACAGCTTTGTAGGAGGCTTAGGAACAGTCAAAGTGGTTGAAATTGTGAGTCAGTGTCTTGTCATGGTTAGATTGAGCACAGCAACAAGACACAAGGTAGTTATACTGCATCAACAAGGTCTCTCCCAGTAAAAGTTTCAAGTTGTGCTGTTCATGCTCTTGAAGAAGGACAAAGAATTGGGCAACATTGAGTCTTTTAAAGGAAGATATCCAGCGACGCCATCAGCTCAGGACTGGTGGAAACCAGTGGGGCCCAGGTGTACTCATCTAGTGTCTGGAGAAGTTTAGCCTGAAGTGGTCTTCATGGAAGTGTGGCAGTCAAAGAGTGTGTACGAAAACATAAGAACTGGGTGCCATGGAAAAATGGCCGCAAGAGCTTTGCACTAGAGCTGTGTGATTTATTTTTATTTTTCTTTCCATTCCCTTCTTCTCTGACACTCAATGCGATTGCAATTTACTTTTTACCTTTGCAAAAGTGAAAAATGCAACCCATTGTAAAGTTAAAGAATTTACTTTTTAAATGTTCAACTACATTGTTCACTGAATTGTTAAAATAGAGAAGGTGCAGAATGCGCCAGGATAATCCTATGAGGGGGAAAAAAAGAATTATTAACGATGAACGCGCATGGGCCACGCGGAAGCATAAAATCATCACAAAGTGCACGGTGAGGCTTCGATTCCGCATAAAGGATCGTTACATCATTGAAATAAGTACGATATGGAATCGAATAACTCTTAACTAAACTCGAAACTCCATTGTTTTAGATTTTTGAACCCCTGTTTTAACATAGCATTAAAGGGGACCACAATCTTTAGCGAAGTAGTGGAATTAGTTTTCCACAATACAGCTCTATTGGGTCATTTGCCAAGTTTCAATATATCGCACAGCTCTACTCTGGACACGATTTTTAAAAATATTTGCCTGTAGCAGTTTTTTTTCCTCGAAAGATTGGAGACTGAAGTATGGTGGAGGGTCCTTGAATGTTTGGGGCGACATTTTGGCATATAGTTTTGGAGAATTGATTAACGGATTAATGGTGTTCACATTTTTGAGAAATAAAATCCCGTCATACAATACCATCAAGGAGAAGTTGGCCCCTGAGTTATTCTGTAGCAGGACAATGACCCCAAACAACGAGCCAAAGAACTATTTTCAGCAACAAGAAGTACTGAAAGTGATGGTATGAGCCCCGATCTCAACAATATCAAGAGTGTTGGGGGTTCCTCGAGGAAGCAGCAGGGTGTGAGAAAGCCCCATCCACAGAAGAATTGTGATTTGTTTTCCAAGATGTTTTTAACAATCAACCGAGTTCTGTAGAAACATGTTTTCTTGCTCAGAAATGTTTAATGTGAACGACTGTGGAAATATCAACGTGCTCAAGCTTTTTTTTTTTTTTGATGGGTCAAAGGAACATTTACAGTTATTACGATCAACAATCATAAAAAAAAAACCCAGCACAAACAGCAGAGAAAGGGAGGAGCTTATGATGAAAAACAAAATCAATTTTTTTTGTAAATGTAATGTTCTTTCTTCTCAGCGTTGGACTCGAAAGCCAGCAACTTGTCCAGTCTGTCCAAGAAATACAGAAGCGATGCCAAGTACCTGAACACTCGCTCCACATATGCTAAGCTCGCAGCAGGAGGAGTCTTCTTCATCATGCTCATTGTCTACATCCGCTTCTGGTGGCTGTGAGCAGAGGGAAGGTGTGTTTGTGTGAGAGAGAGAGGAAGGCGTACGAAAGCAGATGAACATCTAAAAGACAAAAAGCTTGTTTTTAAAGCCACAGCTTGTTCTCAAAGACTGTCAGACGCGATACTTTTCCTTCCTAACAAGCTCCTCATGTTTTTTATGAAATCCTTGTACATCTGTTTGCTGGGGGAGGCAATGAAGGAGAGGAAATGGAAATTTGTTTTGGAATTAGGTTTAAACGAAATCGTGTATACTGTAAAACAGTACCAAGGAGCAGCAGTTCTTCCCAGACTTCATTAATCAGTTTCAGGAGGATGAGCATTCATTTCTGTAATTGTCGGATTGGGAAGTGGATAGATTTAGTTCCACTTATCAATCCTTGTGGGATTGAGCTGGGGTTTCATTTCAACAATTGTCATCTTCGGTTTATGAACCCAGAACTATTTGTCCATCTGATAAACCAGATAATGTAAGATATTGCAGATACTGCAAGCTTCTGGCTCAACAGACAATTTGATTGGTGCAAATGTTACCCAATGTCGCATACACTTTTGCACAGTTACTCAATAGACCAAGATCACTGACACAAGTGTCAGAAGAGCCGGTGGTGACCACCAAATCTTTTTATGATGAGCAGGAAATCAGGTCAAATGCTATCCAGTGCAATTTAGAACTCTGCATCTGTTCTTCCCCCTATGTTTGGATTACAGATATTGTAGTTGACCTGGGTTCCCATGGCTTTCAGAGTTTACTTTAGTTCATAGATCTGTGCAAGTCTGACTAATCCACAATAACCAACCATGCATCCAAGTGGATGAGGCTGAAAAACTCAAACCTGCACTAAATCCTGAATAAACTCAATCTAAATCAGTTTTTGCTTCCTTCTGTTGTTCATGTCATTGCTTGTTTAAATCTGTAGATTGGGTTATGTGTCAATAAAGTTTATTAAAGTGGTTTTCTAACACAATCATTCAAACCGACATTTTAATCTGAGTGGAAAATTTAAAATTCACTTCTGTGTGAATTTTAATTTTATTTATATAAGAAATCTGTGGCTAAAGTTTTCACACAAACTTTGATGTTGATTTTTAAAAGCTGGTGTCACAAGGAGAGACCTAACCCAACCCATATTTCTAAATTATTTTCATAAGCTGATATAGTTTGGCCAAACTGGTTGCTAAGGTAAGCAGTCTGGTTGCTATTGAGATTATTTAAACCAACCCACATGTTTCTAATTTACCACTGTATTGCTTGGGTTTGGGATTAGTTTGCTAGGGTAAACAGTTTGGTTGCTAGAGAGCTGCATGTGATGTCATAAAAATTAAGATTAACATTTATCTACGATGTTTTATCTTGACGATATTTCATTGCCTTTTCCCATTTATGGTAAATATTTCAATGTCAAATATATTAAATATAAATAAATATATCAATGGTAAATATTTAACCCCTTGAGTGGATGGATAAACCCGAAATGTGGAGAGTTTGAAGATCCTCA
Organism: Danionella cerebrum; assembly: GCA_007224835.1. NCBI lineage: Eukaryota > Metazoa > Chordata > Actinopteri > Cypriniformes > Danionidae > Danionella > Danionella cerebrum. The sequence continues at coordinate 109,890 of SRMA01024132.1, read as the reverse complement.
TGTTAAGTCAATGGAAAACTTCCCAGCAATCCTTCGGTGGCACCAGTAACTCCATTCAGAGCAGTTTGGATGTCTTGGTAAAGGTTGGTAGCTGTAGGTCGAACGGTCTAGGGGGAGGTGCGAAAGAACTATTAACAATATATTGGCTTTTCGAGAAATACAAAATTACTGTCATTCCGTGCTTAACCGCTAGGGTACGCTCTACGGTTATTTGCTCATTTATAATACAGCGCCATCCAAACCAAGCTTTTATTCTCACAAAATTCAACTACAAAGAAACCATGAAAGTTGGGCTAAAAAAAACAATGCAAAAGAGGTGTTAACATTTTTTGCAGACAGAGAAACACTGACGTTATTGTCTCTTTCTGTCCTCGGCTGTTCAGGAAGTGGGCACAGCCTAGAAGTAAATTGGTAGCATGAGTTCACCACAAACCCCAGACTCAACTCCTCACCCCTTCGTTTCTCTTTACACAGGTGGAAGTGGTGTTTACTGAGAAAAAACTGCAGTAAACACGTTTAAAAACTGAAATAAACACTCAGATCTTGACGTAGGCTCGATTATGCTTTGCATTTGTTCTGCTCTACGTAGCAGCGTTAGCATTAGCCCATTTTGTTCTGGTGATGAACCAACTATCACAAATATTATGAAATGTCTCTCGCATAAATGTGATTATAATTCAATCTTTTAGTTCATCCAGCCAAACGTGGACACAATATTTAATTATAACATAGTCACGTTTGTGTTCTTAGAAAACCTTTTTCTGACACTGGGGTGTGAGTGAGTTTAAGCGTTTGAACACCAATGGATGTAGTAACACCTTGAACATTTGCTCTGTCAAAGAGACCAGGACACGTGGCAAAACTTGAAAAAATTCCAATTGATAATGCTACTGGCAATGCTACTATAATACATCGTTTAATAAATAAGTTTATGCAAAACAGTAACAATGCTGATGAGGAAAGCACAAAGGTTTGTTTAATTTTTTTTGTGCTCAAGAGAAGTGACTTTTACGTCATCCAATAAAAGTGAAATCTTTTCAATGGATTCTGCTGCTCACAAGCTTCTGTTTGTCATTCCCAAGCATTCTAAAAACAGGAACATTAACCAACCACAGGAGACACAACACGTTTTATGTGAATCCACCATTATGCAATGTTTAACATAGTGTTTTATGTATAGGTGCTGTTGTTTATCATTTTTAAAACACACAGGCATTATCACCCCTCTAAGTCATACTGCAACCAGATTCTGTTAAATGTATGAAAACCACACAATGACATTTGTTTGCATATGAAAGTACACATAGCCAAAGCATTGCGAAACAAAACGATGTTACAAAAGTAATGGTTTGGTGTTGTGAAATACACCCATGATACACTGCTTGACCAAAAGTATATGCTTATTTGCCTTAAGTCGCACATTGAACTCAATCTTATTCGATTGGTTTGACATTTTTGCAGCTATAACAGCTTAATCTCAGCTTCATCAATTTGGAAAGTTTTTTGTAGTGACAAGGCCAAACTTTTTGGCCACAACCATAAAAGCTACATTTGGAGTGGATTCAACCTGGAACACCATCCCCACTGTGAAACATTGAGGTGTGAGCTCTATAGGCAGGGGAAACTTGGTCAAACTTGATGGGAACATGAATGCAGCATGTTATCGAAGGATACAGGAGGAAAATCAGCACTCATCAGCCTGGGATCAGCTCATGGGACGTTACTGGACATTGCAAGAAACAACAATTCAAAACACAAGGTCACGTCCACTTGTCATTGTTACTATCAGACAGGCCATATCAGTCCTCTGGCCTCAGTATCATTGAACCACTCAAACATTCACTTTATGCAAGACATCTCAAGAATTTAGAAGAGTTTGATGGTTTTTGCAAAGAAGAATGGAATGCTTTACCAACACAGAAGATAAAGAACCTTATTGACAACTACCTCAAGAGACTTCAGGTTTCCATTAATGTTTATGGGGGGAACACAAAATATTCAGAGCTTTTTTTATAAAGTATTAAAGTTTTGATCAGGGTAATTTGGAAAGTTTGTATTGAAATTATGATTTCAAAAGAGTAAACAATTTTTTTGACAATAAACAGCTTCTTGGATCATGAATACAATTGCATGAGGCTTCGTGAACTAGTCTAAAAGCCACAAGAAGGTTGAGTTCTTAATTCAAATATGTTGATGGATTACTGCATGTTATTGTAATTTGTAAAGTAAATAATTCAACATATCTTTATGTAGTACTCATTGTTTCTATTAAAATGTGTGTATTGTTAAATCAAAAGTGAAGCATGCATAGATAAGTTGCTTAGGAGTTTTCAAGGGTTTTTGCAAGAAAGCAGCTTACAATACCTTGAATGACCTTTCCTAGAGGCAAGATCCTAGCCAATGGAGTATGGTGCTTCTGCAGACACCCCCCCTCAAAAGCAGACATCTAGAAAGATGTGTAATATGCAACTGCTATACAATATCTTCTGGTGCTGGTTTTGCTTAGGACAGAAGAATGCAGCGGCTTTTATTGTGTATGCTGTCCTCATTAACTATATCATGTCACCATTTTTAACTTTTTTTCTTTATGAATAAATTTTTTTATACAAACTCATTTTATGTTTCATATTGAACGTCAAACCTTTGAGCCATACAGAAAGAACCACTTTACATTCAGGTAAACTACAAGCGACAGAAAAAGGGAGCATTAGGTTAAGAGAATGTTTTGCAACTTCCTCTATCTCTTACTCTCTTTTCTACCTTCTTCCTGTCTCTCTCTTTTCTGTTGCCATGGTGGCAGGGGTGCATGACAGTCATGTGAATATGAAGCCGATTAGATTAAAATACTTGGTGTGATCAGGGGTCGGGGATACTGCACACGTACTAAACACACCATAAACTGATTATGTGCCCACACACTGTCTCTGGGCACTCTGTATGGAAAGTATTTGTGAACAAATTCCAGGTCTTGGCAACAATTTACAACTAAAACAGAATCTAATAGGGGAAAATGATCATTGTGAAAACACTCTGTTTGTTTCTAAGAAAAAGAAGATATGTGCACATTTCTATCTCTAAGAATGTTTAAAGTAACAACCTAAGAAACACAAAAATTCAAAAATAAATCGTTTTTTTACGTTGTTTATAACAGAACTGTGCACAATATCAGCTATATACTGACATCACAGTCAATAGATTGATTTTTGCTGATATTTTGTTAATTTAAAAGAGAAAAATCTGTGGTTTTGTTTGTTATTTAGATTTTTATTTATTTATTTGGAATGACTAACATTTGTAAACTGTTTACCCTAGCAACCAAATCTCAGCCTTTTGAAACAATTAAGACATGTTTGTTGGTTTATGTAACTTATATTAAAAAGATTGTCACTGACCCCTGCATAGCAACCAGACTGTTTACCTTAGGAAGCGATTTGCCATATCTCTATCTCAGCTTAGGAAAGTCATAGAGACACGGGGGTTGGTTCATGTTACTCTTTGTCACATTCCTTCTTTCTGTAGCTCTACATTGTTTTCAACATTCTTGGACAGCTCTTCGGTATTGGCAGTGGTAGACATTTTGGAATCTGGTTGATTGTTTCTGTGGATCTTTTAAACAATTTAAAAAAATAAAAACCAGAAAAGAGAGGCAAACATTTAGTATGAATTTCAGTCATGTTTATTAAAAGTTTCTATGTATTAATGAAATGGTCTTGCAATGGTGAAAAATACCATAATATGACACCACAAAAGTCATGTGTTTGTATAATTTACTAAACGATAAAATGCACTGGAGAATTGTTTTAATGTTTAGAGACATTATGGCAACAATAAATCATAAACCCCGTTCTCACAACTGTCTCTTTTGTTGCCATATACTTCAAATGCCAGTATCAGGCTACACACTTTCCTCTGCGTGCTGTTCAAATTGACACTGTGCTTTGACATTTCTTCATCAGCTCTCCTGCTGTCTACTTTCTGCTCCTGTTTCTCCTCTCTCACGGTCTGTGGATTCGCATCACAGAGCCAGAGCAGCTGTATTCCAGTCATAAAATCCAAGCTAGAAAGAGGAAGTTCTGAAGGAGCTGCTGAGTTATTGCCCCCCAGCACACACACGGGGCCTGGGAACCATCCTCCTCCCTCACCAGACCTGAAGCAAGACTGACGGCTGGAGCTTGAAGCCCCTTCACCCTATGCGTAAACAGTCTCTATTACATGGACTGGAGGGAGCGACCCTTGGGCTGAGGTCACACTAAACATCGTATGTACAGCTCATCAGCCATATGGGAGAGCGTGGTAATGTGTTGCTGTAATTTGGTTAGTGCCGCCCCTGGTCCTTTCAGCTGCATTTACTGTGTAATGTTCACTGCCATAACAGAACATTTAATAACTACATTTTATACACAGAGCTCATTTCATAAGTAGCATCAGATTAAAGGGATTTCTGGGGTCTTTGTTTTCATTGTCATTATATTTGCCAATATATTATTATTTGTTGTTTGCTTCAACCTACAGACACTAAACTTTACCAAGACTTCCAAAATTGTCTGACTGGCGTTCCTATATCTTTTTAGATGGATACCACTAGAGGAATTCTGGGAAATCGCTAAGAATGCAGAGACATTTTCCATTGACTTAACATGGGTTCAAACTTGATTGAACTGTAAGTCAAACTGAGGACCTCTTAGAAACTTTAAGCTGACCACACTTGTGCAGGTTACCAATAACAAGGTAGCCACTGTAGAAAAATATTTGAACCCCATGCTCTACAAGGGACTTGAGATTTGACTTATAGTAGCCATTGAAAACAAATGGGAAAAGGCCAAAACGAAAAAAATAATAAGGGAATGGAACTTTTTCTGGAAGCCCATTTCCACCAAGTAAATAAAAATGGCTTAAAAAGTCAAATTTTTGACTTAAAAAGTCAAAATTGTGAGATAAAAAGTAAAAATTTTTATGTAAAAATTTTGAATTTAGACCTGCTGATGTCTAAACAAATTGCAAGAGAACACTGCAAGTTTAAGGACATTTTGTGAATACCCAGACCAGCAAGAAAGGTGTGAAGAACTATATCAATCAAAGTAGGTGATTAGAAATATAAGGTTACGGTTAAGTTTCTCAAAAATGTAAACCTAAACATCTAAACATTTTGACTTTTGTACCTCAAAATTTCGACTTTTTGTGCCATTTTTTTTCTTGTGACCTGGCGGACATGGGCTTTCATAGATTTGACTTTGTTAAGCATAGTAACAACATACAAATTGTATGACGTATGACCATGTTGGTAAATGAAATATCACTCTTCTTTGAAAATTTCTTTTGGGAGAGACCTTGTCAGTGCAGTATAACTATCTTGTGTCTTGTTGATGTGCTCAATCCTAATATGGCTGTCTTTCTCAACCTCCTACACAGATGTTTCTGTTTCAGAATACAACTGGGTTTCAACCAACATATGACTTATTTGATCATTAGAATGCATTTGGTATAATTGGTGAATAATTCAAAATCCTAGTGTAAGTGCCCCATGATGTTGGTTTGAAGGCAAATCGTATTAAAATCACCACAAAACCACTCATTTTGCATTTGTTTAACACAATCATTATTTATATTTCTAAAAGCATTTTTTAAAACAAAGAAAGCCTGCTTAAGCATTCTGTATATGTACCAACATTTAGTCAACTTTATTATACTTTGAGCTCAATTATAAAATGCTGCAACTCCGAAAATGTCTTGAACCTGAAATCTATGTCTCAGATCAGGTCTGAGTGTGCCGGTTTACCTGCCAAGCCTTCTCTCTGTGCCAGGCTGAGGATTGTAGATGGCAGTCTGAATAGTGTCCTGTCTAGATTAGCTACGCTACTGTGGGAGTCTGGCTTGCAGTTGGAGGTGTAAATACCAGTCATGCCTGTCCTCGAGCTGGATTTATGACACAGTTAACCCTTGGCAGGAAAAACACCAAGCTCACTCAATTAACACTTTCTCCAACACCATACTTACATGAACATGTGTATATATAGTAAGCAAGCATGTGCAAGTGTATTTGTGGGTATTCTGCCTATGCAGTGTGTATAACGTTTAGGCTTTTTGCTCTACCTTTATTCAATATATCTCTCATTTATTCCCTCTGGTGTTAGTGAGAGTCTTCCAACCAGAGCGAATTACTTTGACCCCAGTGCACTTTTAAGCCACTGAGACCAGCCTCCAAAAAAATCAAAGGGCGGTTTGTTCAGCATGACTCCAAAGCGATTTGCCATACCCTCCAACTGTAACCCACATATGCAGACTTGTAATGAATCAACATTATGGTCTCACTCCGCACTTATATGCTCCCTTACCTCGGATACTGTGATTACATGCTGCTCTTTCGTCACGGGTTCACAAACTCAAGCTATTTACATTATTTTTTGCAATTTATCTGTTGTTTTGATTTGTTAAATAATTAGATAAATAATTAAATAATTACAATTTGCTGCAAGAATTTGATTTTATTTACTTAAAACCTTTTTGTGTTTGTAAGTTCGTGTAATTTAATTGATTCTTTTCGTCACGCCATTGAGTTCTATGTTACTTATTTGCACAAATTTAAATATTATGTCAATTTAAGCGACACACTTGGGTTGGTTTTGCAGAGGATATGTAAACACATCAACCGTCCATGCCTACGCATGCTGAGTGACTCTGACCTCGGTTTCTCTAATGGTTGCTTGAGGCTGACACATGGCCTTGGTCCTTCATGTCTCTAGGTCAGTGCCTACAAACATGAGTGCTCTCCTTTTCCCACAGTGCTGTATAAATAGTCTTCTCACCATATATCTGATGCCTTTATAGGCATCACACTTGTAGCATTGAATTCCCCCACCTGACTCAAGCCAAGACTCAAGGTCCGCTTACAGGATGTGCATTAAATTCTACCTCTTAAGAACCCCACAACTTTCACCCTGAGATCTCCCCTTACCCCTTCCAGGAATATCTCTTCTCCATAACAATCTAAAAGTGCCTTTAGTTTGCGCACATGTTTTGTTTTTGTATGAGGGTCACAAACTTGATGTGTTTACTTTGTACTGATCATATGCATGACTTCTTTAACATCAGAAACATTGTTGATTTGAATAAATACATGTTTTTGTCTTGGCTGTGAAATTCCTTATTCTTTCAGCCACCATCAGCCCTTACTGGACAGCTGGCTGAATATGCATCATTTCCTTATCTGATTGTCTTTTCTATGCATAAGAAAGTTTAAAGTGCACATGTTCAAGTAATTAGAATGTAAATTAAGCAAGTATTCAAATCTTTTGATTGTAGTTTTGCTTGGGTTACCATGGTAGCATAAACTTTTTGGGGGATCTTTGTTAGTTTTGGAATTATAGTGAGGTTTCCCTATGAAATAATGTATCTACTGTCAGTCTTTTGCTACACCAGGCACAAATTAATCAAATTAAGAGTGCATGCTTTAATTTACAATAGGAACAGTGATTAGTGAGTTGAAAAGTTTTTTAGACTGTGTGAGTATGAAAGAGAGAGAAAGAGAGTAATAGTGCTAATAGAAACAGTTTAACTACAATAACTTTGTGAATTGATAAAAAATCATTTTTGTTTTACATCTGATTCTTTGTGATAGTGTACTAATAAAAGCATTTTGAAGAATCTGTCCACATATATAAAACATCAGTCTACGTGTTTGTATTAAAATATACCATAATGGTGTTCCATAACTTCAGATGCTCTATTGTTTTTATACTCGATTCATCATTTAATTCTAAAGAACTTTAGTACACATACCTCAAAAATGCAATAACATGTAAAGCTTCTGCATGCACAGAGCTAATCTGAACAGAGTGAAGGTAATTCCATTCTAACTTACTGAAGAGAATTCATTAAATTAACAATATTTCTAATTGCATATCAACTCGGTTAGATCTCATTTCATTAGGGTTATCTCTGAAATGCAATGTCTCAGAAGTGAATGATAAATAATTAATTCAAGCAGTATTTTATTCATCCAGGGACAATTTTTTTATTAATGAAATGAAAACAGTTAAAGGTCTGGGTTCAGTTAGACTTTCCCGCCTTCCCCTGCTGCATCTTCTCTTTCAGACTTTTTAAGATGCCCAAAAGATATCATAAATTGCCACCAGTTGCATGTAGATACAAAGCCTCAATGTTCAATGTTCTCAATGTTTTTCATCTTGAATACTTGGACGTGCTAGAGCAGATCTGAAGGCAGTTTGATTAACAATCTCTCATCTTACATCCACCAATCTTGCTTTTGCTCTATCATCAAGCTCATAATCCGTAGAAGTTCATCATTGGAGTTAGATGATGTAGCTTTTAGTACAAGCCAAATTTTCTGTGCCACCTTCTCCCATTTCATTTGAACAGTTGATGAGTCTGTTGATCTGTCTGTTTGTCTTGAAAAAAAAAGCTGGTGTTTGTACCAGTACTCGTTTCCCACGGCAGAAGAAGTAGGGAAGTACAGAAGTAAAGAGCCAATCAGGAGGCAATCAGTCTTCTGATGCCACAATATATCAGTATTTTATCTAGTCCCTTGACATGCGCCTAACGTGATAAATCACCTTCTGAATAGCAGGCCATTACAAATTGCCCAAGCAGTCTCCAAACGACCTTTTGCCTTATCATGGGTGCATTCAATCACTTTGATATTTTAATTCTCCAGTGAGCATCAGTTTGAAGAAAATATTTGTTTTGAATCAACAAGTTCAAACAGAAGTGTAGAAGTTTTCTTAACCTGCTCTAGATATTGAGATATTTTAGAGAAACTATGAATGATAATGCAAAAGCATTTTTAATATATTATTATAAAGCATATTTATTGTCAAACAACTCTGTTTACTCTTTTTAAATCATAACGAAGACAGAAACTTTCCAAGATCAAAAGCTTACATACTCTGAAAACATGCACAAAAACAGACACAAAAGGGTTTGAGTGGCTGATAAAGGTAACCATCCTCACCTGCGACCTGTTTGCTTGTATTCAATATTTATATAAAAAAGATGTGCTTATATTTCTGAATGTCAAAAGGATGGGAAAAGGTAGAACTGTACAAAAACAGTAAAAGATTTCCAAGGACATGGCAATGTCACTCAGCAGGGTTCAAACTCTGATTAAGAAGTGAATAGTGAGAGATTCAAATAAAACCAACTGAAAAATCTGCTACAACTGCCAGAAAAATTGAATGGGGTGCAAAAAAAAAACTTCAGCTGAAATACAGGGCTCTCTGAAAAAAAGTATCTGTTTCAAAGAACCAAAATAAGAAGACACTTGAACAAAATGAGGATTTTAATCAGTAAAGTATGGTGTACACACGCCACATCACATTTCTATTCAAACACTTGGAGAAAGTGTGATTTTCATTGTAGATCTCTTGAAAGCATGTGAACTCTATGCATTGTGCTTATCCAGTAACTAATTCCCAAAGATCTCAAATGTTTTCCATTCATTCTGAAACTCTTATGCAAATGTGTTTTTTTTCTCAAACCAAAAACTTTTAAATGGAAATATGCAATCATTTACATGCAATTCCCTTGACTAGCTCAAGAAACACAAGTGACACACCCAAAGTTCAAAGTTAGTAGGAACTTTAGGGGATATTCCAGATAAAGCTGACAATGAAAATTTCTCAACTGAAAACCATAGTTTAATTTATATTAATAAAATAAACCTAACCCAGATCTCATACATTTGTTTGAATTAGTGGCACATACAATCCCCACTTCTTCTTCTACACCACAAGAACTGTAATTGAACCTCACATGATACGCGTCTGGAAAGGTCATCCTTTAGGAATGAGCAGAATCCAGCTAACAGACTGGACAACAGTGACAAAACAGAAAGTCTGGCATGCTGCAGGGAGACGTCATGGCACAACCCCTTGACTGCAGTTCCAGAGTGATCCAAGCTGGAACCCCTGCGGAGAAAAGGGAAGGGTTAATATGCTCTATTCAGTGGAGTCCTTTCATCAGGAAGATCTGGAGGACTGCAACAAAAAGGGGATTGATTTGTTTATCTTACTAACCACAATAAGAGGCCATTTAACACAATATATTGAACAATAGTGAGTCACTGTCGCATCTTTGATGCTCTATCCTGATTTGTGAGATACGGTGATAGTTTGTTGTGATGTGGCTAGAAAAAGCAAATAATGTGTTTGCTTGTATTTCTGCAAATGCTTCTTATTGTATCTGAATGAAAGGTCTTATTTTGTTTTAGGCACATATGGGACATGCTGTAAATTACAAAGTGTTAATAATTTATTTTCATAAATGAATAAATGGTAGAGAAATCTAAATAAAATTGTTATTTGGTATGAGCACGCTTTGCCTTCCAAACAGCAGCAGTTCTTACTGTTGTCCCAAACATCTTGGAAAGCTAAGGCAGATTTTCTGTGGATGTAGCTTTCTCATATCCGTCTGTCTCTTCATGTAAATCCAAGACACGATGTTGAGATCAGGGCTCTCTGGAAGCGATCCCATCACTTCCAGTGATTCCTGTTCTTCGTTAAGTTGAAGACAGATCTTAATGTCTATGGCTGTTTGTTTGGGGTCCTTGTTCTGCTGCAGAACACAGTCTGATGGTATTGGATGACGAATAATATCTGACTGCATTTCTCAGCATTGAGAGCCAATAATCCTTACCAAATGTTCTTCACACCGTGCAGCAGTTACAAAACTAAATCACCCACGAGAGAGAAGAAGACAAAATAATGAAACTTGAGGGAGATAACTAACTACACAAAATAAACAAACGCAAAGTCCTGCTCTATACAGTGACACATAAAGGGTTCTTAATAAAAAGAGTGTAAACTCACAAAATAGTTGATTTAGAGGGAAACCATCAATTAGTATGACGAGTAGTATCCAACAAAGACATATACGTTTTTCCTTACCAAGTTTAACCCTCGTACACAGTTGTTTTTGTTTCAGTTCATGACATTGTTTTTGTTTTAGCCATTGTTTTTAGATTTTCCTTTTGTTTGCTCACTTTTCATTTATAAAATATTAATTCCATTTAAATAATTATCACTACGTAAAATATTTGTTATTATAAAATAATTGCAACATTTTTAGAAGTTGAATCAGATATTATAATTTTGAATTTCTCTAAATCAAATGGGAAAGGTACAAATGTATTGCTTTAAATGTTGAGAGGGAACAGAATGAACGGGTTAACTTTGAGTCATACTCTTCTTTGCGGAATAAGTGAAAATTCCTCCGCCACGGAAAGAAACAGTTTATAAGAGCAAACCCAGGATTTCTCACCCAAATCCTATCAAACTAACACAAATTAATTAGATGACACTCTTGATACATTTGAAACAACTTCTATGCGGCAAACCTATTAGAAGTGCGTTATTTACAAACGCATCACATATTATAGATCCACCCTCAGGGTTTGGCGGAAGAACTTCTTCGTCTGCGACTATAGTGAGAGGGCGAAAAAGAAGAGAGAAGTTCTGAAAGTTTGACCGCGGAGTAGCTGCATTAAGAAAGACCCAAATGAAGGCAGAAAACGGATTTATCTGGTCAAACGAGACTCTCTGACAGACAAGACACGGTTTATCTAAGGAATATAAATCGCTCGCTAAATTTTGAAGATTTTTTTAAAGGTTCGCGTCACTTTAACTTGACGGAGCACAGCCTCGCGCTGGCGGCTCTATGTGGGTTTTACTTAAAATATGGGCCAATTACCCGGTGTCTCTTCTGCCAGAGTCATCCTTCTAGTTGTTTGCAGTCTTAAAATATCTTACGGTAAGTAGTTTCAAGCTTATATTGCAGAGTATCTGTTTTATAAATGTGATTAGTCTTGGTTCGCATCTGCAGCGTTAAGGAATCCGCGCTCACGTTTCACTTCTGCATGGCCTCTGCATCACATTGAAAATGAGTTATTTAAATTAAAATGTAAAATATACCCTTTACTGTGTGGGATTTGCATAAACGTTTTAAAAGCCCTTAGGATTTTTTTTTTTATTTTTTTTTATAAATAAGAGACTTCTCTCGTTTAACACCTCTGGCCAGATGTGAGTCTGGGGAAATCTGCAGCGGTTCAAGGAGAGAATTTCAAAATGGACACGTACGATGTGAAAATACGAAATTTATGTTTTAAGATAAAAAAACGATTTTTTAATGTTATTTTATAGTATGCTTTTGTGACAACTTTTATTACAAGACAAGTTGGGAAATAACTGCAGAGTTGGTTCCAATTGGAAGAGTTGGTTTCAAGACACCAATAATGATAAATAACGCCAATGATAAAATAGAAAAGGGGTTTTATTCCCCAAGCAAAGGTTTGCTGTAATTACTTCAAATTTTTTAATGAGTCTCTAATAGCACAACATTTTTAATTCAGTCTTTTATTGAAGAAAAAATGAATCAACCCCCCACCAAATGCAGCAAAGCAATTTCTTAAAAATAAAGTAGTTTGTTGGTCAATAATAAACACACAAATATATAGCACACAGAGATTTCTACTAAGACAAGTCCCAAACTTGTTGGATTGGACCACAGCTTTCTTAGAAAAAGAAGACAATGTTCATGGCATCAAACATTTGTGGGCGGTTTAAAAAACAAGACTTTGTGCAATGTTAAATATTATGAACGGATTAAAGATGACCTCACCTAGTGCTGCACAGAAAGTTCCTTAAGTCCTCTTTGGTGAGCAGCAGTAGATCACTGGTATCTTTCCAGCTACTGAATTTTCCCATGTTCCTATTGTGGTTTCCACTCTGCAGATGAAGCAAGTATAGGCTCAACAAAATTAGGGCAAAAAAATGTTTTTGGGTCATGTGATTAAAAAGAGTTAAACTCACTCTTTTTTTGTTAAAAAAAAACAAACAAACAAAAAAACAAACATGACAAAGTGAAGCTTGATTTTTGAAAGAAAATTCAAATTTATTTTGTTTTGAGCCAAACTTATACATTTTTAGGATTAATTTTGTTTCAATTATGTTGTTTCAACATTGAAAACACTAGTCCAAGTGTTGAGCTCTACTTGCATACATCAGTTCCACATGTACATCAGAATCTGTACTAATAACATGATTTTTACAAAATGTAGATTTTGTGTAAAAGTTATATTCTAAAATCAATCAAATGCATAGTGCTTAGTATTTTCAATTTATATCATTTATTTGTAACGCATCTTTTAATCTGTTTGAATCTAGTTTTTGTAATTGTGTCTTGAGTTCTGACGAGTTTTACATCTGATGGTTGTTTATTTATGCCAAGCGGCTCCTCACAGCAGGGATCAACACAAAAGGTGCCATTTGTTGTTTTAGAGTCGTTTTTTTTGTTGGAATAAGTTTGCGTATGACTTGTATTCCACATGCAAGTCAGACACAATCCCTCCAGAATAGAGGAGCCTCACAAAAGAAAACAAGACAATGTAATAATGACTGCAGGCTCGGCAAGATGAGGGAGGAATGCTGCTGTTGGTGTTTCACATTCCTCTCTTTCTCTTGCCTTTCTCGTTTTTCCCTCTCTCTGTCACACACACGCGCGCATTTTCTGTGGATGCACTCGGTTTCACAAAGCTCCAGTTCACTTATTGTGTCATGCAGCTGATGTTCTCCTTGTCCCCTGTATTGAGTGTCACTCCTTGGGGTGGGATTGATTTCACTTTCCTTTTTTCTCCTTGTCTGGCATGCGGTCCAAGTTGTGTAGGATGCTTTTATTTACTTACATCAGCACCTACAGCTTGTGCATAAGAACTTGGGTTATTGTTCCAATCTGTGAGCGGCATGCAGGAAGCCTGGCCTCTCTGGTGTGAAATGTGATTTCTCTTTGGCAAACTCCCACTTCTCAGAATACAACAGGCTTGTAATGACATGGCACACTGTGGCAAGCATCTATGAGATGCTAGCATCCCACTAGCTGATATGGTTGAAGTCTTGGTGGGGTACAGTGGTTGAAACTTAGTTTACCCTTCTGATTTGGTTTATTTTTGTGAGATTGAAACACTTTCAAAATAGAGAGTTTGTTAAATTCACAGATTAACATTTTACAGAATATAGTGCCAATTAAGATGCATATTTGCTGCACAACCTGGTACGCAAATTCTGGCTAGTTACTCTACAAGAACTTTCCAATTCAGATGTTTACAGCAATCTAAAGGCCAGTGCGCAGTGATCAAAAGTTCTGTGCAACATCGCACCTCGATTGTAAACCATGGGCACAAACGGGACACTGTTCAGGAACCTTTGACTTCGTACAGGAAAGAAATAGCGCCACACAAATCCTCTCCTTTGCCGTCATTGCATGAATATTTCCAAGACACATTGAACCAGTAAAACTAACCTTAGTAACACATTGCTTTCACTTATTGAAAGAAGATTAGGAAAGAGTGTGGTCACACGATAGCCAGTTTAAATGTTTTATATTAAAAACCTCAGGACATTTAATGAAACTTGAAGTTATCTGAACCAATCCAGTCCAATGCTCATGGCAGACCATTAGTGATAAGACTTAGTGAAGGCTCAATTTTCAAATTAAATTGAGTGAGTTTATTTTGTGGTTAAGTTATGTTGTTTTTGGTATAGTTGATGGCTTAAACTATTGGTGTAGCCATTGACATTCTTCACAGTGATCAATAATGATTAAGCATGGTGTTTCTGTTTATAAATGTCAGTTATATTTGTAGGTTGAAACAGTGCCTATTCTGTTGCAAATCCCGGCTCTTCAGAACACTTTCATTGGAATGCAGTTTCTTTGAGAATTATCAGGTTTCCTCCCCAACTAGGCACAGCCTATCATTAAGCAATCAGGGTGCTTTTTAGCACCATGTGACGTACAGATTTAATAAGTGCTTTTGAAAATCTCCCTTCTCTCTAACGTTATCAAATCTGTGTTCAATTACGCCCCCTGTCTCATTACAGATGGTTTTAGGAAGGGTTTATTGTTTGTTGCCATGTCAACAGTTTGCAGAATAGAGAGCAGTTGGCGTATATACAGAAACGCCAGGAAATGGGGCTACTTCCTCACTCAGCTTGAACAACTTCCTTCTTCTGTCCAATGTGGATGTGGTCCAATGTCGACAAATCTCTTCTGACTCTCGCTTGCTCTATTGAGCACTTTCCTCTGAACCCGGCCCCGTCAGACTATCATAATTACTTCCCCATCTCTCTCAGCAGCTATTAGTGCTTCCAAAGAGAGGGAGAGGCACACACACACGAGCAGAGATGTCCCTGGGGTTCAGGTTTTGGTCTCAGGGATAAGGCAGTGCTTTCAAACAAGCAAGACATACAGCTGTGAAGCAGCTGTTTTGTGCAGGCGCTCATGCTGCTGGATCTGTGTCAGCAAGGAGGAGAAACAAGCTGTGGAAGGAACACTCCTTGACCTTGTTGAGGTTGATTGGACGATGATTTCTGTTGCATATAGTTTGGGCTTTGAATGAATAAATATGAAGAGCTGAAAAAGTTGTTTTCAAGTCAACTAATGATTATTCCCATAGTCAATTAATCAGCCGGTAATTTTCTTTTTTTTTTTCTTTTCTTTTTTTTATGCAAAATTAGTTTGGAAAGTAAAATTTATACAATTACCCAAGAGAGAAGTTAGATCAGCCTCTTGTGCAGTCTTTTGGTTCATGTTTTCAGTTGTTTCCTGGAACAATTAGAGTTTTGTTTGGGTTTTATGTTTATTTTAACAAATTTGTGTGAATTACCCGTCTTAATTATGCTACTAATCACCCACCCGCTCCTTTTCATTTGGTTTCTTTGTTCATCTTTTGTCACAATGTCTTCACATTTGCCCCTCACTCCATTATTTCACACCTATGGGACAGTGGGTTTGGCTTCATGAATCTAGGAAAAAATGGAGACAATCTGTTTGAAAATCACAGCAGGGTTTCTCTCAGCAGAGTTTGTGTGAAAATTTGGCTGTTTGCTTGTGAGGAAATGCAAGATAAACACTGAAAGTGAGTCAGTCTTTTGCTGAGACTCATTAGCCTGTGACTTGCTAATAGGGACTTCTTGATTTTGGGGAGATTATTAATCATGAATAATTTAGTGACCAATTTACATTCCATATATATTTCTATTTTCTCTATTCTATTTATCTCTTCTCACCAAAAATGCATTTTTATTTGTTTGCAAAATGTTATTTATTACTTTGTTCCTTTATGTAAAATAAGTTGTTCATTTGATATTTTCACTTAACTTAAAACATAAAATTTTTGTGTCTGGAAAACCTTAGTCATACATATTCTTCTGAGTGGCATGTTGGTCTGGACAATTAATGGCAATTAGTGAACATGGAGATATGCGTCGAGTTTCTTTACTGTATAGACCTCCATGCCTCTTCTCGCCTTTTATGGATCAATAAAGTGAGGGATGATTTAAAGGTAGGAGCCTGTACTCCTCCATTTGGGAATAAATGCATAGTGAAAAACATTGTATTAGTGTACAAATTTTCTGATTTCTTGGCCATTTTTCAAGGACAATTTATTGACATGAGCAACGTTATCATAATTGATGGTTAGATGTATGCAGCATGTTATTTAAGGATACTGGGGAAAATGTGCACTCATTATATCAACATAACAACGATCCAAAACACAAGGCTGCATCCACTTTATCATTGGTTAAACCAGAACAAAGTGGAGTTCTGGAGTGGCCATCTCAGTCTCCTGACCTTGATATCATTGGACCACTCTGGGGAGAAATCAAACAATCATGCAAGATAGCCCAAAAATTGTTGGAGGCTTTTTGTCAAGAAGAATGGGCTGCTTTACCAACAGAGAAGATAAACAACCTCATTGACAACTACTTCAAGAGACTTCAGGCTGTTAATGATGTTAAATGGGGGAATGGTGTGTACATTTTTGATCGGGATAATTTGGAATGTTTCTGATGTCATTATGATTTAAAAAGAGTAAACACATTTTGTTTGACAACCCATGACTTCACCCAACACTCTTTCTTGTTATCATAAATATTTTTTCTGAAAAATTGGCCAAGACATAAAAAAATGTTGGCAGGGTATGTTAACTTATGAGCACAGCTGTAAAAGTACCAGAAAAAGTTGGTTTCTCATTTACATGTTTTTTTTATGGGTCTGGAGACCACAGAAAATAAATTTGAATACTTGCACAGTGCTACTTCTGAGCCAATGGCTCATGTTAGTTCTTTCCTGGATACTTGCACTTCACTCTGAGTTGGAATCAATAGCCAGATACTGGATGTAGATCTGCATGAGGATTTACAATAACTTGTTTGTGAGATTGGATACGAAGAGAGGTTGAACAGTGTTCTTTTATGAAAATGCTTGCAGAACTCCACCTCTGGCAGTTTGGCAAATGGGAGCTTGTTAGACCAGTCAGAGCTGAGCCTCTCTCTCTCTTAAAGCCTCACCCTTTGCTTGCGTCTCTCACTCATCTATTCTTATGATTTTCTCTTCATCATGTTTGCCTAAGACTTTCAAACCACTTAAATCATGTGTTAATTTAACTGTTACATTATTAAGTTAATTAACTAGGGCCAACAGTACAGACTTCTACACAACGTGAGTCCCATCAATTCTGTTTAGAGGTAATATATTGGCAGATACTCGTTTTAATATGTGACCATATTTATATTCTTTCCCAAATAACTCCCTTGACATGTCTAGAGTAAGCAATATTTTTACTAATGTGTTGTATCGTTAACCCCTTAAATATCATAGTCAATATTCAGAACCTATAATCGTTCACATTTTATCAGGTCAATTTTTCAATTACGTTCCTTTTAAAAGCACTATCGCGTGGAGTTACGTGAGCCTTCTCCTTTTTTCCATTATTTTAATATCAAGTAATGTACCCTACATTCAAATATAATGTACTTGTAATATAGGAACTTTGATTGGAATAAAATTATAATAAATATTCAAAATAATCATTCATTAATTGTAATCAAGTTAAAATGTTCACTTAGTCAAGATTTTGTTTTTAGGCTAATTTGCCCAGCTCTGGTATCATATTGATTAAACTAATATGACACGTATTTACGTTTTAATGAAATTGTTCTAACATTTTCACTTCATTTTTCACTTTTTATCTGATAATATCTTGCAAGTTTACTATGTTGCCTTAAAGGGTTAAGGGTATTATTCTTGTTTGGAAATGTAGAATTGTGTTTGCTCTTACATGTGGTTCAATTAAAACCAACCCTGGCACATTTGCTCAGTTCAGTCGGTTTGTTTGAGCAAGTGTGAATGCAAAACATTTGGGTCTCAATCTATTTAAAATTTAAACTTGTTGCAGTTTATTTCAGTATGCGCAAAACATAAAGGTTACCTAATCAGAAAAGCAGGATGTGATGTCACGAAATGTGACCACTGAGTTCAAGTATGCTACATTTCCACCGCCCTGTTTTGTAATGGTGTGGCTAGACTCTTTTGGGGGCTTTTCTAGCTTTTGAGGGCTTTTCCATTACGTTCTACACGCTTTTTGTTAAGTTCAGGCTCCACAATTCTGCATCTGGTACAACATTAACTGGCTAATGTATTCATACTGCACGATAGAGCTCATACTATATGCCTTTAGAAAGATTTACTTTTGATTGCCGCAAATTTCTCAAAACCTGTCTGAACCTCAAAATCAGGGCTATAATTTTTGAACTTGGCTTTAGCCAAGAAAGAATCGTCAATGCATGTGTCATTATGGTGTATGATAAAAATAAAAAATGCAGCAATATAACTTCATAATAGCCTGCATCAATTAAACTGTCGGTAGCTCTTCTGTGATTTAAAAAATGACAGCCAAGGAAGGAGGTGTGAATCTTCCTTTCTCTAATTGCAGAAGGCCGTGTCCAGCAAGCGCTCAATGTGTGATCACAAATGAAAAGGTTTCCCAAGAGATTGCACATTTCTGTTGCATTCACTATGGTCACCAAGCGGAACTAGAATGACCCAGTTGAGTGAAGCGTCTTGAGTGATCCATAAAACAATCCCATTCCAAGCCTATACCAGACGTTGTTGGAAACTCAAAGGCGAACTGTGGTAGAGCTATGTATACCAGGCTAATTCCTGCTGTCTCCTTGCAGTCATTGTGGTTTCTTACAACTGATGGAAGCCTTTTGCTTGAAAATGACACGAGCTCTTGCTGAGCTATTTAATCTTGCTGTCAAAAATGGCGAACCAGGCCAGAACCGAAGTTTTTTTAGTTGGTCTATTCAAAATGAACGAAACCAGAAGTGTGAACACAATTTTAGAGTTTGCTTAAATGGAAATTATTTTTTTGCACATTTTTTTACGACATTGCCTCATCTTGAAGCAGCTTACCGATTTTGTCACAAACCGCTTTGAGGTATTCTTGAAGTTTCTGGTATTTTTCTCTATTCTCAATATGCTTTACTTGTATGTGGATTAAAGATGAGATTTTTTCTACTTTTAAAAATGTACAACTTTAAACAAAAGGTACTCAGACGCAGATTTATCTACCAAACCTAAGCTTGTCTTGGTGCCTTGAATTGCTCCTTGTCCCATGGGCCTCATGGCCTCTCTTCTGTCATTCTGTTCATTATTTCTCTTTACCATCTTGAGAATACTTGACTCCTGCTCTTGTCAACTGTTTTTGTCTCTCATTTCTCCACCACTCCACCCCCCGGCTCTTAAATATCTGTGAAAGCACAATTTCACACTAAGCTTAGCCACTTCTTCCCAAAAATTCCCATCACATTTACTGGTAAAAAGCTGTACAACCAAATGCCTTCTATAGTATTTCTTTCTTCTGCTATAGTATTTGATCACACTTGCTATGATCCTTCTGGTGTACAGATTGTGTCATAAAGATCAGTTTATAGTAAGTTGAAATTATTATCCGGGAAAAAAGTACACAGCAGGGTGATTGGTTCAACTGTTGTTGCTTTCAAAGATAGCTTTACCATTCTGACATCATATGACCTCATGTCAGCTGCATTTCACTTATAAATCAAACACCGAAGCAGACGTCGTCATTGGTAAAATAGTCATATTTAAAACTAAAAGATAAAAGGCTTAAATGATTTTGAGTTTCTGGGGTTAGACGTTGTTGAAAATGTTTCACTGGTTTCACATTGTGAGCTTCCATAGGGAGGTACTTCAGAAATCTGGACGTTAACACCAGACAAGGAGCTCCAAACAAAGCGCTAGGACCTGAGATCCCAATCACATTCAAAAATGTTTATATTGTGTCTGGGATATCATGTGTTTGGTCATTAAACTCAAATGAGTTGGGGCTCTGAAATGTTGGGGCTCTGTTTAATTTCAGTTAATTACCCATCCTTCAACAAGAGGGGTTGGTTGGCAAGACTGGTGTGTACCCAAAAGTTCAATATATTACAGCACATCAGCTAAATCTGCGCATTTAGGATCTGATTGACTGTTGTCTTCGCCACAAATGCACGGCACACTCAGACAGACTGAAACTGTGTTCCAATCTGTGCACTATCCACAAGGGTGTGGAATGAGACTTACTCACTATCTTTTGCAGACTAGAAATGGCAGAGAAAGGGAATTTGAGATTATGACTTTTAATAATAAAAATAAGCAACACTCGATATTCCTTGCAAGATGTTTTCCCTAGAAGAGTTTGCTTGTGAGCAGTATTCTGTTCTCACAACGTCCATTAGCTTTTGTACCGTAAAATATTATTTTTACATGTTAATTTCTTAACACAAACCAGAAATAAAATGTACCAATATTTAGCCAGAATAATATATGTCCTGGTTTTTCTGTAGACTTTTTCACGTTCAGATTCTGGCCTCCGGGTTTTAAAAAGATATTTAGCTGGACTCAGAGTTAACAGGCTTTGGGACGTTAATGTGAAACTATTGGCTTTTTGCCCAGGCTGCAATCACTTTCTTTGTATTTTTGCACCAAGTGATATTTTGAGACTTGGTCAAAGTACAGGAAGTCCGAAGTAGCACACTGTGCACTTCCTGTCTTGACATGTATTGCTTTTGCATAGTGTCAATTCTGCTTTCATACAACCCGTAAACCAGTGTCTAAGGAGGATGTATGGGTCTCAAATGTCCTTGAGCTGCCAAATAAACATGGCGCAGGCTCTTGTAGTCTTTTGATTTGATTATTTCGTGATGGGCAAACACTTTATGTATTTGTAAGGAAATGAGTGTATAAACTTGATATCTGAGAAAAGATTTCCTTTAAATTACATAAAATGTTTTTTGTTCATCTTTGTTGCTGTGCACACACCTCTCAATACTGCATTTTCTGTCTGATTGCCTAGAGTTTGAAATCAGGTTTATAAGCATACCCTAACAGGAGCCATTTTGGGGTCATTATAAACACACTATAATATCATGTTGAATATTGCGGTTCATGCAGTGTGTTATGCACACAAGAAGAAATAGAACAGGCTTAAGGGGTTACTGTGTCCTCCCCAGGCTGGAAAGGGACAAAAAAAGACCAAAGTGCTGTTTCCAAGAGATACATTTAAACAATAAAGATTGAATCTATTTCAAATAAATATTTGGTTAAAATCAGGAGTTTGTTAAATCTTTCTAATGGTGTTTCGTCGACCTTATTTGCCAACTTCAAGTGTTTTGTGCAATGCTAGGTTGGTTAGCAGAAGCGCTAATATTGCCCCCTCCCCATCGCTCAACGCAAAGTACAATATTACTCTGGAAGGCAGCTCCTACAACCAATCAAGTGGTGTGGCTCTATTTTTCTGTATGCTGTGAAAAACTGATGTTGAACCAATTTATATGCTGAATTTTTCTGTGTTTCTTCATAGCTCTGCAGTGTGTGGACCCCGTGAAGCCCTGCGTGAACAATGCTTCCTGTGTCACCTTCCACAATGGAACAGGATACTGCAGGTAAAATGAAAACTCTAATTCAGCAAAATTCGGTTTTACACAAGCCTGTATTGCCCAACTTAATTTCTTCTATAAATAAAGAAATTGGGTCACTTAAAGTATTTAATATGGCTAATTCTGACCTGCTGAGCCCTCCCACAGTGAGCTGTTTTTGATCTTAAAGATTGTATTAGGTTTTTGCAGAGCGAAAACAACAAAATGGTTCATTGAATGCTGACTGTAATTGTTTTTTTTTTCCTCATGGTTGACATAACTGTCATGCTTAATTTCAAAGGCTAGTGAAACACAGGAGTACTGTTTTTCAGTCACTGAACGAAATAAGTTTTACGTTCCTCATATCTTACATTTCTTGAAAACTTTACTTTAGGCTTGAGTTACAGTTGGTTCACGAACATTTTCCGGCCTTAACAATCTAGAAAATGACCCTAACTTTGAAACCACATCTGATGGTAAAGATATACAGCTGTTCCTCAGAATCATGGCACAAACGGAAGCTTCAAAAGCCATTTAATACTTAAGTCAAGCTCTTGATTCAAGTTTGTAGTTTTCAAAAAACTTTTCTGACCTTTTTTACTGGAAATTTGGGGAAAACCACAAGATGATTCTAGCCATTTAGCATAGGTTCAGAGTGAGTAAAACAATAAATAGAACATAAATATGTGCCAGTTTTATGGGTTTAAATTTTTTTTTTTATTTAAATATCTATTTATTTGGTACTTTTTGCTCTCAATTACTATAGGATGTTCAAATGTTCAAGCCATTTAATGCTCAGGGAATAAAAATGCAGAGAAATATTAAAAATAGTTGAAATACAGCAGCTGCCCCATAAAACATAAATATCCAGGCCAGGTCTTCACTCATCAAGTGCTTTCATCTCTCATGGTTTATCTCTCAGCTCCTACATGTAGATTTGTGACTGGTGTGGCTCACAGGTGACCCTCGTTAATCACTCGCATCACTGGCCTCTATCCATTCTCACAGAAAATATTTTTTGAGTTAGCAAAGAGCATTGAACCACGGCCCCAGGGAAGACCTATGTCTATGTCTTTTGCCTGGGAATGCCTCGGTGTCTCCCCTGCGACCCAGACACGATAAGCAAAGAAGAAAAGGGAAACCTTCTTGTACTACAAGAGGAATTTAGCTTTCTTTTTAAGCAAAAATAGGTCCAAAAGATGATGATGGGAAAATCATCGCAAAAAACATTTCGCGGTAAAAAAAGGTCAAGGATTTATAGCGTTTCGTGGAAAAATAAAAATTTTCTGTTTGATAAATTTTTTTAATCAAAATCCAACTTTGATTTTTTTTTATTATGTTATAGACCCAACTGTCTATTAGACTTTGAAACAGAAGCAAATAGTTTACATGAAAACCTTTTCTTGGCGAAAAAAAAAACAATCTCTTTATTTGTTAAAAGTAACATTGCTTTACAATCAGGAGTCAAATTTTGTCTCAAACTACCCAGTGCTCATTCCAGTGATGGGTCTATCTTTAGATCAAGAGAAGAAGGTTCTAAGAACCGTGAGACTGTAGTTTACAAAATTGTTTGGAAATTTTTGGTACATTCCCTTAATAAACTTTCAGGCTTTTACAGCAATCTGACCTTCCCAGGGTGTCAGTATCAGGCAGACTGTCCTCGAGTTGTTGAATTCTCAGACAGTTCATCTCAGCTTGACTTTACTGTAGAATGCAGGCTTTCAGAGCACTGAAATGGCTGCCTGGATGTTTGTAATCTTAAAATGGAACAGGCTGCCACGAGGTACTCTCAGGAGTTTGAAATACATTCTGTGTAGGTGAGGTGACACTCGAGATTCAGAGTCAACAAGGTGTTTTTCAGCCTTTTTTCCATTCCACCACTTAGAGCTTGGTACTAGAAGAGCAGTGTGACTGAGGTTGGCAGTGCGGGGTGTGTTTGTCTGTTCTGCGTGAGTGTGTACCGGTAGTAAAACCGGTACTTCTACAAGCCTCTAGTTAGGGTGTGAGAACCAAGCTGTGCGTCACCTTTGTCCCTGTCACTTTTTGTGAATGCTTTTCTAAATTTCTGCCTGTTTCTTGTGCACCCTTGCATGTGTCATCGCGGGTGTGGGTGGTGTAGTATAGAGATATGTTAAGAAGTTTGCATGGTTTCCACTGTTAATGTATACTTTTAAAGTAAACGTGCAAGCAATTTGAAACCTTTGTTTGTTTTTCCGTGCTTTTCTGAAAACTTTGCAGTCTCAGAAATGTTTTACACTGCACTGGAATGCGACGTAACAAACAATTTTAAGGCCGAAGAGAGACGGCCTTGAACACCTCTCTCAGACTACAACTTTATTTTCCCTCCTCCACATCAAACAAGCTCTCTTTGTTTTGGTCTGCGTAAGGGGTGCAAACTTATTAATTTTTCACCCATCACTTCCTCCCCCCTCCCCTCAGCTAGTCCTCCCCTTCTCGGTCGGCGGGGAGAATGGAGTCAGCTTGCCGTTTGTTTGATCTGGCAGGTAGAATGTGCCTGCAGCAAGAGTTGAGGAGTACGGAGATGTCTTTTAGGGCTCAAGAGGCTGAAATTGGATATGTGTCTGCTGGTGAAAGAGAGATTATTCTGTCAATACCTCTCTCTGTCAGTCATCTCTCTATCTCTCAGCCCTTTTTCCTTTTCGGCTTCGTTTTTCTTTGTTACATCATCTCCTTCTTTTTAATCTTTGGGCTGTATCATCTTTTCCCTTAATGTGGTTTATTGTTCTGAGTTTTTAAAATTTTACACTCCTTTCATATCTGTCACATCCCCTGTGTGCCCACAGGCTGAGCTGATTTGTTTCAAAGCCATATTCAAAGCGTGATGGCCTCAGGAAGAGCGTCTGCTAACCAGAAACCATAGTTGAGAGAGAGAGAGACAGAAAGAGCGAGTGGGCGATTCAAGAACCTGTAGCCAATTCTGTATCTAACACTCAAACTAAAGTCAACAACTCAACTGTGTGTGAAGAGTGGCAAGCGGAGGCTGTGATTTATTCAAACACCCCTAAAACATGTTCAGCTAGTGTGGAAATGAGGTCACCACAGTAGTTTTCTTTTCTTTTTGTTTTATATCTCTGAATGGTGTTGGTGTCCCTCAAACTTAGAGGTGGTTTCCTTCAGTTTTGGGATTTTGATTATCTGACATGAAATCCATAATACAAAAAAGTATTATTTCTATTCCACAGTATTAAGAATATTGTATTGAACTTTTTACAGTGTTCAAAATTAAATTTATTTGGTGTAGTATTTACTGTCAATGAAAATTTGACGCTGTTAACAGTATTTTTTTAGCCAATAAAACCACATAATTCTACAAAAAGCGTAGCTAGTGGACAGCTTTTCTTTGTCCACATACATCCATAATGTCCATAGATGTCTATGGCATTTTAATGTCCCAAGTAGGGGTGTAACGGTACGCTAAAATCGTATTCGGTTCGGTACAGTGTCTTGGAGAGTGCGGTTCGGTTAATTCGGTTCGGTACAAAAAAATAAGAACTTATATAATCTTTATTTTGAAAAGCTGCCAATACACAATAGAATTCTTGCATAAAATAAATAAAAGTGACACAATTTATTTTAAATAAATTGCACTCTTTATAAAGAAAAACACATTTTTTTTAAATAAAAAATGAAATACTGCAACAAGTTAGGACCTGAAAACTTTTAACACTAGTAACAGCTTCAGCTTGTATATAAACAAAACTAACTATTCAAGTTTTAGGCTAAGATGAACCTATCCACATTTTCTGAAGAGAGCACAGATCTGGTTATAATATCTCCAGCAGTAGAAAATGTTAGATGTGTTGCCTGCCCGATCTCCGTGGAACAATGTCGCCATACAACTTTAAATTTATCCACTCGTCTATCCCCGTTATGTATTTTAACAGAGAAGCCAAAGGCGAGTTTCCGCACGGACGCTATTGAGTGTCGCACAGTAGAGCTGCACGTCACTCAATAGCGTCCGTGCGGAAACTCGCCTAGGAACATGGTTCCGCTGCGCTTAATATCGCGCTAATAATACATTTATATTATTTAATACAAATACCGAATACCGAAACGGTACGCAAGTGTACCGAACCGAACAGGCCGTACCGAAACGGTTCAATACATACCGTGAACCGTTACACCCCTAGTCCCAAGAAATTTAAAGTCTTATCAGGTATAGAGGCTTTTATATGCCTTTAATCTTTGTTTTGTGTGCTTTCCTAATGTTCAAATAAGGTACTGTACATGAAAATGTCAGGAAATCCAGTACATTTCTATGGAAAGCTGGGTCATCTAGTAAGTTATGGGGATAACAATCAAGTCTTAACTTAATTGTGTAGTAATCAGAATAATTCAAGGCTTGCCACTTATCTGTAATAAATAGGGGTGTAACGATATGCCCAGGTCACGATACGATACACATCACGATACTGTGTTCATGATACAATATGTATCACAATATTTTAAGCAATTATTATAAATGAAACAAAAATCTGAAAAACTGATTTATTTCAAAAACATTAACAAATTTTAATAGCTTTTTTGTTGTACACACAAGATCACATTTTATGGTTTAATAAAACCTTCTGTATTCAAATAAACAATTAAATATGTCTGTCTTTCTTAAGCTTTTGCACTCGACTGAGACCATGTTGCTGCAAAACTGCGTTGTATTGACGTTTGACCTTCTTTTACTCTTTTTGCTGCTGTGTATGGCAGCTTTGTATTACAATGTTTACAACCCGTTTGTGTTTTATCTGTAAACTTTTTACCGTCATTCTGTTGCGCGACAGGAAAGCCAAAATGCTGCCAGACTTCAGATTTAAATGAAGACGGGGCATCTTCAAATTGTATTTTATCCGAACTCATGCTGCCTATTTGCCTTTAGTTAAAGCGATTTCTGCAACTGAGACGAAAGCGCGCACGTGACGTTGCTGCAGCGTGGGTCACGTCGGCAGCTGAACTAATAGGATCAGACTGGAGTTATTTCGTAAACGTTTCGCCACCACTCTACAATACATTTTGTAACATTTTTGTATCGCGAAATTTTGTACTGCGATATATCGTTACACCCCTAGTAATAAACATTTTACAGCTTGTTTGTCTGCTCTGTGAAGGGGGGTGTGGCCAGTTAGAAAGTGCAAATCCGCTATATTCAATCAAGTGAGAGTAGTTGTTTCTGTGGGGTGATTGGGTTAACCAACAATCCAATTCAGAAAAGTGAGAGAGACTTCAGCAAAATAGTGAGGCTTGTTTGAGTCTACAGTGATTCCGTTTGAACTAAAGAGTATTGACATTTATTTATTTATCAGAATTGATTTGGCTGCTAGATACTGCGATGGGCAGACGTGACCTGTCTAGGGTGCCCCCTACCTTTCACCCAGTGTGAACTGGAGCTGGTGGCTAAAGAACCCTGTAACCCCAACCTGAAATAATGGAGTAAAGTAACAGAAAAATGATATTTGGCTGAAGAACGAGTGTGCAATAGCTAATGTATGTTCAAGAGAAACTACACATTAATTTTTAAGATTAGATTAGACACAAGCGGCTTGTTTACCATTTTTCAAGACAAAACCCAGAGCAAGATCAGAGTAAGTTTCTCTTCCTTGCAAAAGAAGTGAACAGACCAGAAGGGGCTGTCCCATGTCAAACTGAACTCGAGTCTATTAAAAACAATCTAAAAATGTTCACAAATGTTTCCTATCGCTAGAGGCCTCACACAATAGTGGGAAATGTTGCAACCAGCTCCTAAACCCACGACAAGCCATCCTGACAAGTAGAGCTGAGTGGCAGAAAGATGACATGATTATGAGAACAATGACACATTGATGCCCAATCACACACATTTCGTGGGGTTTTTGCATTGCTGAGGTTTAGGTTACGTTGCGTGCGGGTTTGGCTGTGAATCATCTGCCATTTGTTCGAACGTTGTGTAGGGTTAACGGAGATGTGGAAAGATTTAGAACTCAGGCAGCTGATATAAGTCAGCATTATGGGCTTGGGAATTGCTTTTCACGTTGAGTTGCTTAAGGGGAACTGGCCCTACAATTACACGACTACAAGGTTCATGGAATGAGAGCCCTCTGGTAAATAGCTAGTAATTAAATAACTAACCCCTGTGAGGCTAAGAGAGTGTTAGCAGTCCAGTGCACGGATGTTCCTGGAAGGTTTTCTCTCAAACAAATAACTCCATCACTACCATCTAAGATTAATACCTTTACAAAAAATTAGCAATCACTGGATCATTTAAAAGTGACGCAGTAAATGTTTCCGTCTGTTAAACTACGCTAATGATGATTACTCAGCTCTTTTTGCTAAAGCAGTCATTGTGTTGTACAGGGGTGTGTTGTTGACCTCTTAACCTCCAGGGGATAAATAAAGACCACCTTTCCTGTCATCTCAAACAAAAACCTCAGGGTAATAGCTGATGATTATCTTAAATTTGTGGGAAAAAAGTTACCAGAATAGCTTGGTTTTAAGTAGTTTTAAGATAAAATAAATAATAATAATTTGACATGTAATTTATTGCCAGTTTACCAAATGATTAATTTACCAACTTATAATCTACTTATGGTCTGTTTAGTTTTTAAAGACGTATATTAACTTTTTCCCCATCTTTGTTTACATTTACAAAAAAACGCACTGTAAAAACTAATAAATGATGATTAACGAAATGTTTTATGCAAAATAATGTGTAAATATAGTTTGGGTGCAGTCAATCAGTGCATTTAGCTCCATGGCCACTATGGCCTTGTACTGGCAAAAATCTGGCGATACGATACGCATCAAGACTCGCGTGTCACGATACAATATATTCTGATACTGTAACAGAGACGATATACCACAATATTTTAAAAAGAGTATGACTTTGAAATGTACTAGACAATTAGATACTAACACATGGTGTTTTTCCACCCATGCAAATTTCAAGAAACTCCAGAAACATAATGTTTCCACCATTTTGCTTAACATTGGATAGGCTGTTTTTGGTATTCCTCCTCCAAACACAGCTAGTTGAATTAATGCTAAACAGCTGGATTTTGAGCTCATCAAAATGTTAACCGACAATATTTTTTCGACTGTGGTATTTTTTTGAATAATTTATTAGATTATGTAATAAGCTTAAACAACATTGTTTAATCCACAATAATTGATCTGTGTCTTGGTTTTTTGGTTGTCTGCTGAACACAACTGTGGATTTGTTCAGACAAGTTTTTTTAAGTTCAGATTTGTTCCTTGTGTGTTTTGGAGCTCAGCCTTTACACGAGCACAATGAAGCTTTTCATTAAAGCACAGACCAAGCAGTACAGTAACTGAGACAAGTCTAAAGAAAGAGACCATAGAATAGAGCAGGAAAAGAGAGAGCGAGGGAGCAAGAGTATATTGAGGAGGAGTAAATAAAGAGCAGAGCACCCTCCCTTCAGTGAGACATGCTGTTTTCAGATCAGATTTATTGCTCTTGAAGTCATGCTCAGTCTCACCACAGCACTTCTGTCTACTCCACCCTGCCCTCCTTCTCTATTTGGTTAGATTTTTTTTCCTTTCTTCTAAAAACTGAGAATGTTGATCTTTCTTCCTTTTTCATTCTCATTTTTTTTATTCTTCTTCACTTCTTTTTTTGTTCTCAACTATTTTCTTTATAATTCACTAATCTTTTTTCTCTGTACCTTTCATTCTTTCGTGTTGGTTCTTTTTTCTTGTTGTTTTTTCTTTCTTTTCACCATCTTTTTTGTTTCTCATTCTCAACTATTTTCTTTATTATTTACTCCTCTTTCTTTGTCAACTTTTTTTCTTTATAATTTTTTCCTTCTTTCTTTCTTGTTTTCTCATTTACCATTTTAGTTTCTTCTTCTCCTCCTTTGTTCTCAGCTATTTTTTTTATGATTCACTAACTTTCCTTTTTTCACTCACTCTCTTTCTTGCATGGTTCAGCCCTCCTGGTCTATGTTGCTTTTTCATTTTACACCCCTCCCATCCCCCTGCCTCTACCCTTTCCTCTGTTTTTCTTGCAGTCTTTTAGCTTTCTGACGAAACGAGAGAAAGCTAGGGATGCATATGAGTACTGATTACTTCTATAAACACAAAAGGCGTCTTTTCTCAAAGAAAGCTTGCAGTTTTAAAAAACTGGTTCCTTTAGTGTTTGTGCCTCTTCACTTTCTCTCTTTTCTGGAAAAACTCAATCGTCAAATCAACATTCTGTGGGGGTGGGGGACAAATTCCATGGTGACTTTTGTAATATAATGTGAGTGGGTTGACATTAAATTCTGTGAGGTAGTGTGTAAAAGTACAAACTAGAAAGACTCTCCCAATCACCCAGGCCTCATTGATGGGACATGAACAGGTCAGTGAGCCAAAGAGAAAGGGGCGCTAATATGAACCATCTGTAGAAACCTGACACCTTAGTAGAGAGGGCAAGAATACAGGGGAGACAGAGGAAAGAAGAGGGAAAATCCAACAACGTGCAACAAAGAAACCAGCGGCTTAACTACTAGAAACATTTTCTGTAGACGGATGGTTTTTTGATTTGCAGCCTGTGAATTTATGTATAACTCCACAGACATTATGATTAAAGTAACAAATGTTAGGATTTTGATCTGGATGTTGGTCTGAAGTTGGTTTTTCTTTCTGAATTTGAATTGAGAAATCCCTCTTCCTCTCCGAATAGTATTAAGTGACACAACTGTCTGGAGGAGGCCTGTTCCCTTGAGTCCAGGCTGTTTGCTTGTGCCGGCTTTAAGTGTGTTTGTTGTTGTTTGAGTGTCAGCGCGGCTGTGATCTCGTGACCAAAGGGTCGCTCCGGGTGTATTCTTACTCAGAGCACACACACAGACAGTTAGAAACCCGAGCCAAATCATGCTTTTCAGTGTGACCAGATGCAGGCTGATAGTTGATGGTGGAGAATGCTGGCTTTCAAATATGGGAAAAATGCATGAAAAACAACAAATCAATTGTCTACTTGTTTCAGAACCCAGCCATATATACAAAATGTATGCTGAACGGTAAAGTATTTGGATGTAAAAAAAAAAAAGCGTAATTTCTGCCCAATTTGGGATGCTTTAAATAAAAATAAAATAATTTTGCTAAAATATTTGCAAGAAAACTTAATGAATGAGTGTAAATGAAAGGCAATTGTAACAGGTGATCCCACCTAGGTCCATTCTGCCATTGTGGCCTTGGGCAAACCACCCACATTGCCCTGTATGGATGTGTGTGACTTGTGGGGTGTGTTTGGTAGTAGGCAGGAGGCCGTAGTCACTAAGTGGCAGCCACGTTCTGTCAGACTGCCCCAGGGCAGCTGAAAGCAACCAAGGTAGCTTATTACTACCAGTGTGGGAATGTAAAGTGTTAGGAAAAGAACTTTATAATTTAAAGGCATTATTAACTCTGCCATGTTACTCCACCAAGCCTCCATCAGTGGGACTCCCTTCTGTTCTTTCAAAACATCAATATTTACCATAGTCCAGCCTCTAATGGCACTTTTCCACTGACCTGTAACAGCACGGCTTGACTTGCTGTGCTCCTAGGTGCGTTACCACCACATTCTGTACCTTTAAGCAGTACTTCCTTTGTAGACATTTGGATGATCCTCCTAAAGGTGTTGTATAAAAGTTACTGTACCTGGTTGATTGCTAACTTGTCAGTTGCTAACCTCACTGATTGGTCAGAAAGAATTGCTTTCATGCACTTTTCAGTGTTTCTTCTTCTTCTTGCTTCCATTATCTGTCTTTTAATCTGAGCCTTTGAACCGAGTCAGTGGAAATACAAAGATGAGTCATAGTGAGTAGAGCCAAGCCATACCAAGCCGGTACTGAATCGTTATTAAAACCCAGTGGAACCATGGCATAATTGCATCACTCTCACACATCCTTACTATTGTGTTTTACAGAGACCCACTTGGTTTGTTTTCCAGCTTCAGACATCATCACCAGTTTATGACTTGTGTTCACTCGTAATTACCTCATCTTTTGAAGGTGGAAGTGGGATTTTGTATCAAAAAAGCGAACTCTAGTTCGCGTGAATCTATCTAAACATGTCAGGTGTGAAAGCACCTTAAAATATAATGAAAATTAAGATGCTGCTAAGTAATTTAATTTGATTTAGTTGTGGAAACAAATATTCAATTATGAAATCTATACGACGGATGGAGATCACCTATGACAGTCATTTCCAACCTTTTTAGTGATGACCCCAAGGGACTGCAGCAGATGCACAAATGTTAAAACGATTAAACTCTGTAGCATATTTTGACCATATAATCATTATCATTGGTGCTTTGAAGAGGAATCACAAAGAAAAAGTGTTTTATAACCGTTCATATTTCTACTCACTCAGTGGAAACCAATTAGACCTGGTTGATTTAGACCAACTAGGTCAAATGAATTAATTTCCTATGGCACAGCAGAAAATATCTCATTGCACACTTGTGTACCATGGCACACAGACCAATGACGATCACAACTGGGTTGCCCTTCTGTTTCCCAAGTGGTCCCTAGGTGCTACATGTGTTCTGCTAAATATTTTACAAATTATTATATATTTTTTTAATTTCGCTTGTTTATGTGTTGCATTTATGGAGCATGTGTCTGTGATGCACTGCTCTCCAGGTTCAGAGACAGCCCTTTAGCTGCAGCAGAGGTCTGTGTGTGTTCTGTTTATAATCTTTACGATACGGGTTGTTTAGAATCTCAAGTAGGTGTGTATGAGGAGTCATACGGGTACAACTACACACAGAGTCATTGTCGGTGAGGCTTTTTTTGATCCCTCATCTTTGTTACCCGAGCGTCCTCTGGGAGCCCGGCACCTGCATGGCAGCAGGCCGAATTGTGTCATACACAAGAACACATTACGTTTCTTATTTCACTCATTTTCTTTGACTAAAACTCAATGACGTAAAGAAAAATACAGAAGGCCAGACAGGTTTTTCTCTCATGCTAAATCTTATTTTGCAATCATGTAATTTCCTTTTTGTGAGCACTGGTCATGTGCTTAAATCTCTGGAGATCTCATTATAAAGGACGCGGAGGAGAAAAGGGCCTTACTGTCTCATGATGAATCAGTGTTCTCAGTCATACAAAAATGAACATTTTAGGGTTGTACATCAACTATTCTCCTCCTTTTGTCCAAACTTGTGGTTTCACATTCCAAGTAGAATTTCAGTAGGCAAACTCCAGCTCTTCCTGTAAAGCTAACAGCAGACATTACAGGAGTGATGCAAAGGATTACAGTATTTAGTTCAGATAAAATTATTCATAAAAATAGCATGTGATTTTTTTTGGTCTTTTTTTTGAGGACGAATTCATTATATAGTTATTGTTTGTATAATGTTATGAAATAAACACCTCTGTGCCATATTTTTTCCTAACATGTACACAGGAAAATGCTAACTAATTAAAATTAACTCTTCAGAGAGAGACCAAATGCTCTGAGTTTAATAAGGATTAGGCAAACCAACAAATAAGAAACAAAAGGCAAACACAACTAAAAGACAGAATTTAAATTTTTACAGATTTATGAACAGATTATCTCATTAAATAGATGAATAAAAAACTTTTCAGAGTAAGTTTAACTCTATATAGAGAGGGAACAAATACTATGTAAATGGAGTTAATTTTACTCAAGGGATTGTAGTAGTTTTTAAATAGATTAACCATTTAAGAAATATTGAATTTGACTATATTTTTTCCTGTTTATCAATTTAAATTGATAGGAAATGCGGCTTTTTTGTCCATCTTTAATGAAATTTATTGTTTTGGGTTCTACAGTATGCCTGAAATGAAAAGTTCTTTGTAACTTTGGTTTCAGGTGTGGTCCTGGCTTCCTAGGCGAGTACTGCCAGCACAGAGACCCATGTTACGTTGGGTATTGTCTGAATGGAGGAGAGTGCACTGTTAGTCTGGCTGGGGTGCCTGGGAGCCCAGTCTGCGATTGTCCACTGGGCTTCACAGGCCAACACTGTGAGATCCAGGAGAATTCAACCTGCTACCCCTACAACCCTTGCAGTAATGGTGGAAAATGCTCTCTCCTTCCCAATGACCAATATAATTGTCAGTGTATCCGTGGATGGACAGGTCAGATCTCGTGCTAACTCCTTTTCTTTTGAATATTGTGTGAACGGTATTCTTTAAAAAATATATATTTTTTTACTCAGGGCTACATTGTGAGCAGGAAGACGCATGCGTGTCCAACCCGTGTGCCAATGGTGGTATCTGCAATGCTCGTCCAAACCATGAATTCTTCTGCACCTGTCATTCTGGCTTCCATGGTTCCCGTTGTCTTAATGATACAGATGAGTGTGCCATCTCACCTTCCTTGTGCAAGAACAAAGGCGTTTGTCTGAACACTCCAGGCTCCTACCAATGCAACTGCCAACCCGGCTTCACTGGCTCAGACTGTGGAAGCCTGTACTTGCCCTGCTCCCCATCGCCCTGCCTCAATGGAGGAACCTGCCGGCAAACAACCGAGACAACTTATGTGTGCCACTGCCTTCCGGGTGAGCCGGTCATTCACCGTCAGCATTGAATCTGATTCTGGTTAGATCTCCCAACTCTGTTTTGGAATAAATGAGCAGAGATACTGCGAGTTAGCTTTATCATCAAAAACAGAGGAACAGGATAGAACTCCTCTCTCACCCCAGGCAGCAAACATGAGCCGTGAGAAATGTCTGTTCGTGCCTTTAAGTTGAGTAATTAGATTTAATCATGCCAGTGCCAGAGAGAGGACTGTTGTTTCTCATTGAGGGTGAGTTTTTGAAGAAAAGTTCTCTCTGTCTTTTGCATTTGATCAGGCTTTAATGGAACTAACTGTGAGGTGAACATTGACGACTGCCCACATCACCGCTGTGAGAATGGAGCCACGTGCATGGATGGAGTCAACACCTACAATTGCCAATGCCCTCCAGAATGGACTGGTATAAAAGATCTTTATTTTTCTTTTCAATTGAAAGTTTGACATGTTTTAAAAAAAATGTACATGATCTTTTGAAAGAAAATCAGTTGAAATATCAGTATTTGCAGTTGTACTTAATAGTTTTATTTTATGATTTCTTGTTTTTGGAAAATATGAACGTTGACAAAAAAAGCGTTATTTCCACTCCTGGTTAGTGGTTGGGTGAAGCCATTTAATGTCTAACAACCGTGTTTTCTCTTTGTATATTGGAAAGTTTCTGTAGTCATTGTGATTTAAAAAGAGCAGTTCGACAACG
Organism: Danionella cerebrum; assembly: GCA_007224835.1. Lineage (NCBI taxonomy): Eukaryota > Metazoa > Chordata > Actinopteri > Cypriniformes > Danionidae > Danionella > Danionella cerebrum. Next base: position 74,916 of record SRMA01024132.1, on the reverse strand, counting down.
TATCATGAGTGGAAAATGCTTATGTGTCACATTATATATATATATATCTCTTCCTCAAGAGACTGTGTGCTCAAAGTCAGAGTTTTAAAATGTCAGGGTGACCTGATATTGCTATGTACCCTACTATCTCACCGACCACTTCATTCACCCACAGTTTTCTCTAAAATGGATAAGGACATTGTGATAGAGTTACTTCAATCGTCTTCAAGATAGGATTTCGCGTCTATAAGAAGTCCCTGAGAAGTCAAGGAACTGGGGTTGTGGCACTTTCTGAGTCACTGAATTCTTTATGAAGGATCACTCTTGAGCTCTGCTCATCTAATCACACTGGTTGGTGTTGAGGGCGACTGGGTTTTTCTCAGGCTGATGCAGATATTTGAAAATCTTTTTGACTGAGTTTTAACGCAGTAGTGATCACCATGGTGATTTTTGCCTGATTAACACAAAAACTGACAGAAAATGGTTTGAGTGGCTGATTAAAGGTAATCATTTTGGGGATGTGTGAGCTCCAAAAACACAGGAACCTTGGTCAGAATTGTTAGGAGGATGTATGCAGCATGTAATCAAAGGATACTAGGCGAAATATTCACGAAAATTCGTATTTTCTGAAAAATAGCCAAGAAATCCACAATGTTGCCAGGGTATATAAACTTATGAGCACAACTCTAGTGTCAAAGCTTGGTCTCAGAAATGTGAACATCAATGTTTTGATTTGTTTTTTCTCATCAAGGCGGCCTATACAGAATTTTTAGAAATGTTGGAAAGGTAATTTCAACATTAATCGGTCAACCTCTAGTTAGAACCTCATCTATGAGCACGTCTTAGGGATAACTGACCTTTTTTTACTGCTTGTTGTGTTATTCTCCCAATCTGTAAGTCACTTTGGATAAAAGCTTCTGCTCAATTTGAACTGTGTTCATAAAATGTTGCTGGTTTTCTTTCCAGGTCAGTTTTGCAATGATGACGTGGATGAATGCAGGCTGCAGCCTAACGCCTGTCAGAACGGAGGCACGTGCAGCAACACACGGAACGGCTACAACTGTGTTTGTGTGAACGGCTGGAGCGGCCTGGACTGCTCTGAAAACATTGATGACTGTGCAGCTGAGCCCTGCACTGCGGGCTCCACTTGCATCGACCGCGTGGCTTCCTTTGTTTGCAGCTGTCCCCCTGGCAAGACCGGTCAGTAAAAATGCTTGGCCGAACCAAAAGTTCTTCACATGCCATGTACCACAAAGTGTGATCTTTACCACGATCTAGGTTTACTTTGTCACATTGATGACGCCTGCATCAGTAACCCCTGCAAGATGGGAGCTCACTGCGACACAAACCCAGTCAATGGCAAATTCAGCTGTAACTGTCCCTCCGGCTACAAGGGCAGCACGTGTGCTGAGGACATCGATGAGTGCGTCATAGGTGAGGCTCTTTACAAGAAGTTCCCACAGCTCTTGTTATTTCCATCTGGGTTTCTCTTCCTCTTGCTGCTTGTGCATTGTGTCACAAGCATTCTATATATCTTGCCCAATATTTACCATTTTTATCCATCAGGACCAAACCCTTGTGAACATGGAGGCTCATGTAAGAACACTGAGGGCTCATTTACTTGTAACTGTGCCCCCGGTTACACCGGGCCACGATGTGAGCAGGACATCAATGAATGTGGCTCCAACCCCTGCCACAACGATGCCACCTGTTTGGATCAGATCGGAGATTACACCTGTATCTGTATGCCAGGTAACTGAACTCATTCTGGTGAACACAGAGAAGATTTGTTTGTTTTTTTTTTCTCTTATCCATTGGCAATGAGATTGCGTCTGTTTCTCTCTGTAGGTTTTGAAGGATTGCACTGTGAGATTGATATTAATGAGTGTGCCAGCTCACCTTGCCTCAATAACGGCAGATGTCTAGATCAGGTCAGCCGATTTGTCTGCGAGTGTCCCCAAGGTGAGGAATATATTTAAGTTGTCTATGGTTTTTGTATTAAAACGAACAAAACAAAGGAGTGTTTTTTTTTAATAGACATCTTAAATTATTCATAAGCTATGAAACGTGTTTTACAGTGGAAAAGCTCCCCCTCTACTTGAGAAGTACAAGTTTTCATGTTTAAAACGAAGAATTACTGTTTTAATTTCCGATTGAAGTGACAGTAAGGAAGTGCTGGCTCTAAACTTAAAAAATATCTATTTTGGGGAATGTTAGATGTCAAAAGTTTAGATGTCTAATATCAGTTATTATAATAAACAGAGAAAGATCGGTTATTCACTGCATAATTAATACCTTTCTTGCTTTACGTGTGTTTTCAAAGGTGTTCTTATATTATATTTACATTTATATGTTTGGTAGATGCTTTTATCTTAAGCCACTTACAGTTTAATCCATTTAACCCCAGTCACAAAAATACCCAAATCATGTGTAGCCCTCTGATAAAGCCAAAAGTTGCCTTGATGAGTTTTATCAACGTACCTTTTTTATTTCTGTGCATAAGGGTTTTAAATAAGTGTTACAATAAAATTAGCCCTAAAATAAGTGTAGTCAACTTTAGTTTGAATGTCGTCAAAACTTGGTTGGCAAGTGTGTAATGGTGGATTTGGGTAAGACATGACAACATGATTCAGAGGCTCAGAACTAAGCTCCGCAATACAGGCAAAACTGGCTTTTTCTGTTTGCGACAGCAAGTGGCGTAGTGGTACAATTAATAAGACATGACACAGTGGTTCAAAGGCTCAGAACTTAGCTCCGCAATACAGACAAAACTGGCTTTTTCTGTTTGGGAAGGCAAGTGGCGTAGTGGTGGAGTTGGGTCAGACATGACAACATGATTCAGAGGCTCAGACCTAAGCTCCGCAATACAGACAATCTTTTTTTGTTTGGGGCAGCAAGTAGAGTTGGTCATCTCTAGTAATTAGCAGTTCGATCCTTGCCAGGTCCATTCTGCCGTTATGGCCTTGGGCAAGCCACTTCACCCTTGCATTGCCCGGTATGGATGTGTTCGCACTTTGGAACAGCACTTGAGTGTTTGTACTCTGTCTCTGTTACTTCCCATCTGTGATTGCTGTGTGTTTTGACCACAGGTTTTACTGGGGAAATGTGTCAGGTTGACATCGATGAATGTGCTAGCACACCGTGCCATAATGGGGCCAAGTGTCTTGACCGTCCTAACGGCTATGAGTGTGAATGCGCTGAAGGTAATATTTTCAACACTAATAATAACTGTATTTGTGGCTATTGGTTTTCTTCAAAAATGAGTCATTGATGTAATAAATCTGGTTTGACTTGCTGGTCTTTTACTGTAGGTTTCACAGGACCATTGTGTAAAGAAAACATTAACGACTGTGAGCCCAAACCCTGTCACCATGGTGATTGTATAGACGGAATCGCTACATACCATTGTGAGTGTCACCCAGGTTACATGGGCTCCATCTGCAGCGAGCAGATCCGTGAGTGCCAGAGTGACCCCTGCCAAAACAGAGGCCGCTGTGTTGACCGCGTCAACATGTACCAGTGCAACTGCCTGCCAGGCACCTCAGGTCAGCCTCTCACTTGATCCTTGTGTTGTTCATTCAGAGGATTTTAGAAACGGACCTCTGAAAGAACTTTTCCAGTTCCACCTTTTTTACTTTGTTGGATCAAGTACTCTACACTAGTGAAATTTTTTAAAATGTCAAATTTAACAATAATGACCCAACACACCTCAAATATTTAAACCAGTGGGTCAGAAAGGGCTCTGCCTGAATTAGAAAGGATTTTCTTGTCGAAAGTACCTTAAGTGTAGAGTTTGGAGTAAGAGTCCTTCAAGCCAATGCATCTTATAGGGGGTAACATTTCATTCAATTATCCCGTGAAGTAGACGGCTTGAATATAGAAGAGCTGGCGTAAAAATGTATTTACTGCAAACAATGCATGTATAGCTTTCTGGATTTTAAGGTTGAGGTCATGTTATTCAAAATCAGCAGTGCTGTATCCCTAAAACGATGCAAACCCAAATGAAGAACCGGGCTGTGACTGACTAATACTAAAACGGTCATGACCTCCTGGTTCTGTAATCTCTACACTGGGTTTTTTTCAGATTCATTGAATACTTTTGGTGGAGTTTGTAAATGAAGTGATTGAAAAAATCTTAAATTGGTTACTCAAATGTGAATTGACCTTATATTTCACTCAGTATGGCATTAAATATGACGTGTATTACTTGATCATTACTTGATCTTATTTTTTATTTTAGGTCATGTTTACAATCAGCACTTTGTCACACAGTTATCTGAAAATGATCTATACATATATAAATAAATAAATGATTTTTTTTGTTTTTTTTCCTTGGAGAATAATAACATTTGTGTGATTACAAAGTGCTTACCAATGTTTGACTAACACTCTAGATGTGATTTGTCGGTTTGTATTGCATTTATAGTTTATTATTTTTAATTTGTGTTTGAATCAATAATGCAACAATTAATACCCAAAACCTTTTTACTAAATCTCTGTGAGATTATTTGAGATTTTGGACCAATGCTTCAAAACCTCAGGGTCTGCCCAGTTTCGCTTTTCAAGTCAAACCAAAACAAAGCTCACTTGTCCCCCTGCTGGACTTGTCCTTTTACTACATAGACTTAATAAACGATCGTTGTAAAGACTTCTCAAATCTAAACAGCTGATTGCATTTGTCTTGTGATCCAGGCGTGAACTGCGAGATTAACCACGATGACTGTGCTAGTAATCCCTGCCAGCATGGCACCTGTGAGGATGGAATCAATGAGTACAAATGCTTGTGTGAGCCTGGATACACAGGTTTGTTCAGCCAAATATAGCGAGGATTGAACAATGCGTTCAACTCAATCTAGTCTGTGGGTAATCCTGGTTTCTTGCTCAGGTGAGCGATGCACAGAAGATATCGATGAATGCTCGTCAAACCCCTGTCTGAGTGGAGGGACTTGTATAGACAAAATCAACGGGTTTCAATGTATTTGTCCTATCGGGACTCATCGGCCAGTGTGCCATTCTGGTGCAAATCACTGTAGCCCCATGCCCTGCCAGCAAGGAGAGTGCATTGAAGAACAGGACGGGTAGGAAACTTTGTTTAGTAATATCTGAATTTGCTTTAGTGATGAGCACAAGTTTAGTGGTGAGGTTTTTTTTGGATGCAGGTACGTTTGTCGATGTAAGCCTGGCTGGGAGGGAAAGAACTGTGAGCGAGAGAAGAACGAGTGTCAGTCCAGCCCTTGCCAGAATGGTGGAACCTGTAATGATCGATTAAATGGTTACTCTTGCGTTTGCGCCCGAGGATTTACAGGTAAAAGCCATTAGACTTTCTCATCATTTTCAATTACGTTCCCTACTTTAACGTTTGTTTTTCCAATCAGGTCTAAGATGCGAGATCAACATAAATGAATGTGAGTCAAACCCCTGCGTGAATCAGGGAACCTGTGTGGATGGTGTCAACAGCTATATCTGCCACTGCAACCTGCCTTACACAGGTGACCGTTTATCTGATTATCGGCATTTACCGTATTTTTGGCCGTATAAGAAATTGAAGAAATTGTCTCGGTACGTTCTCTCTAGAGCTTTGATTGGTGAGAACTTGATCGCGCTCTGATCCGTGGTCTCAAAAAAAAAAAGTTTTTGACCTAATACAGCTACCGTACACGTGGCATTAAAGGTTGGCGTGTCTTTTTACAAAGCTGCCTTTATCATGGCAGCTCGCAGTCAAACTTGGGGAAGTTTGTAATTTAACCTCTTAAACCCGAGAGTCCCCGGTACCGGGGACTTGCCCCCTTGTGCGTTACATTTTCTCTCATAGCTCACTAACCCTGAGAATAACCCACACATATTAAATACTGTTGTGTTCAGCGGAAACTCCTCTAAAAACGTATCTAATTTAATTTCATATCCGTTAACCACAGCTCGAACGCCATGCAAATAAACAACAACATGTCCGGAGTATAATTCATGACCACGTTTTTGTTTATGTGCAATATGTATCCACAATATAAACGCAAACACCAAAACCATGGCATCAAATGAAAGTTAACAACCAGCTGAATCCAGCGATATGTAACTCATTTACATTGCATGAAATATTTTAGAGCAGGGAGCGAAAGTTCCCCGAAAAACACGCCAGCAAAAACCAAGCAAGCATGTAAATCTTGTCTTACCTTTGCCGTTTTTTCAACAAAAAGTTATTTCCATTGCGATAAAAGTCCGTTTGTTGTTATGTCCGGTCGATAGCTCCATTTTGGGTCTTCTCTGTAGCTCCGTGCTCTCATAGCATCACCAAATATGGAGTCACTCGCCGTGCGTAAGAGCACGTCTCTCCACGCAGCGCGTCCTGTAATTCGTTGCAGATCCCATCAGTCTCAAAATGGTTGTCATCATTGGCTGCCTCAGATTCAGAGCTTTTCAGCGATATATAGAGCTCCCGGATTGGACAGTTGGTCGGGGGGTAGGGACACGCAGAAGCTCGAAAAAAAGCGTTTGTGAATGGGAGGTTACGCAAAGCGGGCGCAGAAGGCGTAAATGAGCTTCCATCCCCCTTTTACAGCGTTTCTTTAGGAGTTTTTTTGCTGAAATCATGTCCCATAAGCAAGAAAAGAAGACTATGAACGTAGCGGAAGCTTTGGACAAGATTTTTTCCATATTTCAATTATTGTGCCAAATTGTGCCAAACTGTGCAAACATGGATTACGCCTGAACTTTGTTCAATCAAAACCTTTACAGAATATTAGTTTCTTGTAGTATGGACACCAAACTTGCTACAGATGTCCTTGACATGTAGTGGTTACAATTGATTGTGTTTATTTGCTTCGTTACAAGTAAAATAAGGAGATTTTAGAGGAAACATGTAGGTTTTTTTTAAACTTAGTTCATTTTTTGGCCATTCCAACATCAATTACTCTTACCCAGTGTTCTTGACTGTCAAATTAACTCATCCACACCACTCCCCAAGAACCTATCTTCATTTTGATACCAAGATTTGAAGTTTAGACCTTGTAAATGCTGAGAAATGCCTTAAAAAGTATAGGATTTTCGGAAAATAGGCCTCAGGGCTTAAGAGGTTAAGCATTATTTGCAACTTGCATCATAAATGACTAACTTCCGGCCTCCGTTGTTCACTTCCGTGTGTACGTTCTTTCTTTTGGATCAATTGACCGATTGAAAAGAGGTCAAGGGAACATATCCAATGGTGTGTGAGACCAAGAGTGGCTCGTATGATGTGACATGGCTGTGTTTTCAACTAGTGCGGACCTGAGCGATCAGTGTGGTATGAATGACGACTAAATCTGCAGGCGATTGAACATTAAACTGAATAAAGAGTAAGTAACTCTACTGTTGGCTTCTCAGGAAAACACTGTGAGGAGAAGTTGGTCCCTTGTGCATCTGAGCCCTGTCAAAGACGCGGCGTATGTCAACCTTCCCTGGATTACACCAGCTACATCTGCAAATGCCACAGTGGCTGGGAAGGTGGGTGCTGGAAGGCTACGTTGTGGTGTATTTCCAATCCATGAGCACATATTAGATCAGAAACTCTTTTACTGGATGTCCCTTAGGAGCTCAGTGCACAGAGGATGTCAACGAGTGTACGAAGAACCCATGTCAGAATGGAGGTCGCTGTGAAAACCGAGTGGGCAGCTACCGTTGCATATGCCAGCCGGGATACAATGGTATCAACTGTCAGACGAACATTGATGACTGCAGCTCCAGTACGTATCACTCCACCTGCGATCATTATGCATTATACTGTTCATAAACAAGTGACTTTCAGAACGTTTTGTTTAGTTTTATTATTAGAGTCTAAGGCAGCATGGTGGCACAGCCAATTTGGAAAAAAAGTGACATCTCCTCTGTTTACTTAAGAATGCATTCAGAAATATCAATAATGATTGTCTATTTTTGTACATTTACAAAATGTAAAGTGAGGGAACAAAAAAATATATTATACTTGGTTTAGTTTCAAATTAGCATCAAATCTTTTTGGGAACGCTTGCACAAAGTCAGGGATGTTGTAGGATTAAAGTCAAGAGTTAATACCAAACAGGTGCTTTGACCATTCATGCAACACGTAGGTTGAATCTCAGCCATGAACTGAAACAGAAACAGCTGTGTTGGAGGCTTAAAACTGAGTGAGGTGCAGCCAAACTCTGCTTCCAAGGTAAGATTGAGAAAGACAGTTGTTTTCATGGCAAGATTGAGCACAATGTAGGTTTACTGCATCAGCAAGCTTGCTCCCAGACAAGGTTTCAAAGCAGACTGGGTTTTTAAGATGTGCGGTCATTGAAAAAGAAACAGGAAATGTTGAGGATTGTGATCAGTCAAGGTACAGCAGATCTAACGCATCAAGTTCATTAGCCTTCAATATCGGAAGATCTCCAGCTGTTACATCACTTCAGAACTGGTGAAACCAGTGGAACCCAGGTACAATCAACCACTGTCTGGAGAAGTCTGGCCGGAAGTGGTCTTCATGGAAAAGCTGCAGCCAAAAAGTTATACCTCACACACAAACTGTGGTTCCTAAAAATGGTAGCAAGTGCTCGGGACTAAAAATATTTATTGCATGGGGCACTTTGTTCATGAGAGGGGTGGAGAACCTGTAATAATGTATAATATGAGTGTCTGCAAGCAACTGTTGAGCATGGTGGTGGTTCCTTGAATGTTTGAGGCTGCATTTTTACAAATAGAGTTTTGGTCCGGATTATTGGTGTTGTCAATGTTGAGGAATGTCCACAAACACAAAGCAAAATCATCGTGAAATATATTGAGCATGAGGAAGAACCAGAAGTATAGAAAGCGATGGCACCTAAAGAGCCCTGATCTCAACATCTTCAGGTTTATAGAATCTGTGGTTAGTTCTTCAAGGTTTTTTGCCACAACCTACCAGCTGAGTTTCTAGAAGAACTACTGTTTTGGAAGCAAATGTTGATTTTAATTTATATTTTGTTCAATCACTGCATTTTATTCATAGATAAAATAAATGTTTAACAATTTAGTTTATTAACTAAAAGTTAGACCTAAAATGGAATGCATGGCTAAAGACGACTTATTAACGGAAATGAGTTTTTTTGTAATCTGGGCTTGGCAGTTTCAATTTCATCTCAAGCGTTTCCCCTATTTGTTCTAGATCCTTGCCGTAATGGTGGAACCTGTGTAGACAAAGTGGGCCAGTACTTGTGTGAGTGCCGAGCTGGTTTTTATGGTGAGCGCTGTGAGACTGAGGTAGATGAGTGTGCTAGTAACCCCTGTTGGAATGGAGGCCACTGCACTGACTATGTGAACAGCTACACGTGCCGATGCCCGCTAGGCTATGATGGCATCAACTGCGAGCGGGATATCCCAGACTGCACTGAGACGTATGTTTGTCATTTAAAAAGTATATTTTTTATTGTAGTACATTGATACTCATTTCCTCATTTCTCTTCCTAGATCTTGTCTGAACAATGGGACGTGTGTGGATGGGATTAACCATTTCTCCTGCCGTTGCCGGCATGGTTTTTCCGGTCAGTTTTGTCAGTTTGAACTGAACGAGTGTGACTCTCACCCCTGTAAAAATGGCGGCACCTGCATAGATGGCCCAGGGACCTTCCACTGCAGTTGTCCCCGGATGTATCATGGGAAAACCTGCGAGGTACAGTTGTCTTTGAAGTTCAAAATTTCACCTTTAACATTGATTTAACTGAGGTCAAAATCATTGGATATGTACTGCACGTTTATTTGCTTAATATTAAATTATTTGCTTAAAATTAGATTAAGTAGCTTTAACCCCTAAGACTTTTTTGCTTTACAGTTTGCTCTAACAAATTACCTTTAGAACTGTTTGATGGTACAACCCCAACTTATTGTTTTTTTACAAATATTTTTAAATTGTATTACACAATAATTCCACAACAACCCTGAAAAAAAAATTTGTCATTTTTTTCACTGCAAAAAAATTCTAAATTTGTGAATAAACGTTTTTTATGTTTTGTAAAAAAGTCCAAATAAATTCCCCAAAAAACAGATAAGGTCAAAAATTGTTTTAAAAAACAAACAAACAGGCAAACCTCTCCAATATTTTATACACTGATCCGAGCACTTTTTGTGTCAATGTGCTTTTTTGTGCCAGATCTTTGAAAAACACAAGCCATATCACAGGTCTTGTTTATCAAAGGCTTTTTTACCACTAGATGGCACTGATGACAATGATTTTGGGTCTGCAAAATGAAATGCAGACATGCAGACATAGCTGTGTGTCACTACAGGGTGACCATATTTGGTCAAAAGGGTCACAGAGAATTTGAATATCTCGATTCAATGGCTGCGTTATGTTAAGACACTTCAGAACCAAATCACAGAAACAATGGTAGATAGCAGTGGTGTCCTGACCAAGAGAACTTGTGACTCAAATAATTTTATTCTCTAGAATTTAAATTCTCTAGTTGTTTTTGTGTATTCAAACATTGGTGCAATGGTCTGCATATTTGTGAATTTCGTTCGTCAATTTCTGCCTTTGTAATTTTTCAGTCAATGGTGAACGTGTGCAGCCAAATTACATGTGAGAATTCAGGTTCCTGCTCTCAGAGCAACATGGATTGGAGATGCACCTGTCAGCCTGGATGGACAGGCCTGTACTGTGATATTCCCAATATGTCCTGCCAAGCTGTTGCCAATAGCAAGGGTGAGACATCAGGCAATATAATTTACATGCAGTTGTAGACTATGTTGTTATACGTTTTCAAAGTTCAAAATCAAAATTTAAACTTGATTATTTTGTTCATTTTTCCCTTGATGGTTAATATGCTTAGGTATGAAGGGGTCATTATTATGGCAAATACAAGTTGGAACTTTAAATTAGTTTTATGTGTGACGAACGGCAATGAGAAGCATTTTCAAGGAATTTGTTTATCTATGCGCGCACAGTGGAAAGTCGACATTTCACCATAAACAGGAAGTTGTTAATAACTCAGCCATACAATGTCTGATCGGTCCCAAATTTACCTACTATGTTAACAGTCCATGTCTGAACATATCTACAACATACGCTATTGGTTATAGCACCACCAGGTGGTCAAAGGAGGAAATATTTAATTTAATTTAATATTGAAAAAGTATTTTTTGTTACCAATTTTGACATATGTGACTAGACAAGAAAGTATTTAGACTCATCAGCGCCACCGGGGGGGTCATGACACTTTGCTTGAATAATTCTTCTTAAAATTAATTTTTGTAGCCTGTAATGCCACAGAGGGACTTTTTCCATTTGAATTTCAAATGCTGCAATATAACTAAATAACCTATTAACTTTTAAAATATATTTATAAAATCGTCTTTCTATTGAACTTCATTTGGGAAATTTAAAAAATGTTGAATTTTGCTGGGGGGCTAAGACATTTTTGGATATGGGTCTGGATACCTGCTTTTATTTGAATCTTGTGCTCTAGGAGTTCCATTGAACATGGTGTGCAAACATGCCGGCCAGTGTATAGACAAAGACAACACACACCAGTGTCTGTGTCAGAGAGGATACACGGGCAGTTACTGCGAGGCTAAGGTGAACGAATGCCTCTCCAACCCCTGCAGAAACGGTGGAACCTGTGTGGACTACCAGGGGGGTTACGACTGCAAGGTACACTATTTAAAAAAAATAAATAAATTTTTACCTTTTACCTTGTCCTGTCCTGCTCAAAAGCCAGACAGGTTTGTTATTTCCAGGGGAGTGTACCCCTGGTGTGGTGTTTCCTCCTCTGGATGGAAGCAGTGAATTTATGTAGTTATTAATTAGTTAATTTTTCCACGGAGCAGTTTGCGTTAATTATGTCAGGACAGGAGGTTGTTAAAAGGAAAGGAGGGAGTGGATAAGAGATGTAGGGGAAAGGAGTAGGAAGAATACTTGCCTACTTATGTTTATTAAATATTCACAAACTTAAAGTGAAATGTAACCTTCTCGTTTTCCCCAGTGTAAGGCAGGTTATCAAGGTGTGAACTGTGAATACGATGTGAACGAGTGCCAGTCGAGTCCCTGTCGAAATGGAGGAACCTGCATCGATCTGATTAACCGTTTCTCCTGCGCATGTCCTCCTGGCACTAAAGGTTTCAAATCAGTAATCCATGCCCTCCGATGTGACCTTGATGAAAACACACTACCTGATCTCCTCTTCTCTGTTCAACAGGTTTGCGCTGTGAGGAGGACGTAGATGAATGTGCCCCAGAGTTCGGCGTGCGCTGTAAGAATGGGGGCCAGTGTGTGGATGGTTTGGGACGGTACACCTGCTCCTGCCCTCCTGGGTTCGCTGGAGAGCACTGCGAGGGAGATGTGAATGAGTGCCTTTCTGGTCCTTGCTATACATCGGGGACTATTGACTGTGTGCCGCTCATTAATAACTATCAGTGTCGGTGTCGTCTTGGTTACACGGGTGAGTTATTATTGATGAAATCTTTTGTTTCCCGTAAAGTGTATTTTTTTAACGTCTTTTTCTTCTGTAGGTCAACGTTGTGAATTAATGGTTGATCTATGCCAGTCCAAGCCATGCCACAACAACGGAAGATGTGCTATGAATTCCAGTTCAGTGCATGGATACAGCTGCAGCTGCCCACCTGTAAGTGTATAAAGTTCACTGAAATGAATAAAGTTCACTCTTCAAGGTCTTAAATAATTTTTTTACAGGTCTTAATTTTACGACACTTCAGTTCAAGTGCACTTGAGACAGATTTCTAAGGATGCACCACGCGAGCCGGCGCATTTGGTTGTTTAACAAAGATGGCTGCCATAGCAACCACAAATTACCAATTACAAAGTACCAAGTAAAGGTGTTTTTAATGATAAAAACAATAATTTATGTTAGTTTTCCTGTAACAACTACACCTATATATCCGGCAATGTAATTGAAATCACAAAGAAAATCTATTTTAACTGTTAGTCACAACAGTAACATTTCAAAATGGATTCGTTCATGAGACGTACTGCATTTTTACGTTTTTGTTACATTGCATGTCATAAGGGCGTAGATAGGTCTGAATAAATTAGTGTAAATCACAAAAATGCTATTAATTGTTTTTTTTTGTTTTTTTTTTTTATTTTTACAGTATTTCCTCCAAAGCATTTGGTTGTTTATCTAAAGTCCTTTCAAGTGTTAATAACTAATGATACTTCAGGAAACAAAGCGTTAAATCTTTTTAAGATTTGAATGGAAAATTTTGTAAACCATCCCCCATTTCAATTTTGTAAACCATCCCCCCATCTTTTCACAATGTGTCAAGCTGCACCAGTTGTTACATTTTTTTTTTTACAGGGATTAATATCTTATAGATAATTTGTGGTAGTTTGTTAATGGTTTTAAAAAGATCATGTTATCCCCAACGTGGGTTTTTGTGGTATTCTTTTGCTCACCTCTTGCATTTGAGTTCTTTCCTCAAGTTCCTCTAGCTAGTTAGTATCTACTTGTTCTAAAAGAATTACTGTCATGTAACTATGATGAACAGCTTTTGACAAAGAGCTAGGTTACTCTGCATTAATCTTAATATAAAATTGAATCAAAGTTTTGCAAGAAGTGATGTAACTTTTGTTGACCAACGTTTGTCTCTGCTTTGCTTAAATTGAAGAAATTTTCTTTTCTCAACGCTCCCTGTTCTCTCTTTGTTCTCATGCTAACAATAAAGACGTCAGGTACTAGGTGAACTCTCACTTCTGATCTTTTGAATGCCTTCATCATGTTTGTCTTCATGTTCTAACCGGTTGTTTGATCCTCTCAGAGTTTCACCGGCTTCAACTGTGGTAACTATGAGATGCCCTCCTGTGCCAGTTTGCGCTGTCTGAATGGTGGCCGGTGTGGGGAGATAAATGGTCGTCCTCAGTGTCGTTGTCCGGCTGGTTTCATTGGAGCGCACTGTGAGATAACAAACCGGTGCATGTGTCAAAACGGGGGCGTCTGTATTCCAGATGATTCTGGCAAGTTCACCTGTCGATGTCTGCCTGGCTTCAGTGGACCGACCTGTCAAATGAATGTACCATCTTGCCCTTATCTGGAGTGTGAACAGCGGGCGAGAGACAAAGTTTGCGACCCGCAATGTAAGAACCAAGAGTGCAATTGGGATGGTGGCGACTGTTCTCTCCATTGGGACAAGCCCTGGAAGAACTGCACAGCATCTGTGCCATGCTGGAACTTGTTTCATAACGGCCGCTGCGACCCAGAGTGCAATAACGCGGGCTGCTTGTTCGACAGCTTCGAGTGCCACCAGGGGCCATCGGCAGAAAGTTGCAAGTATGTGTTTCACTCAGATGCTGTGGTTACTCCTGTAATTGAAAAAATACTTAAAAGTGTATTGTCTGGTTGATTTCTGAGAAGGAACAGGATATGCAACACAAACAGGAAGTTACATCACAACCAGAAAGTTACAAGCCCTTTAAGTAAAGTTGCAGAGGGACATTTGTTCTCTTATTGCTTTGGATTCTAGTGAGCCCGGTTGCTTCTCTCTTTGTGCCCACAGACACCGTCTGAAACGCAGTAGGACTACCAATTCAACAGGTGGCAGTCGATTATTGGCATTTTAGAAAATTATCATTAAACACTGCGTGAGCAAACACACAAGTGCCTCTGTTCGGTGATCTAATAGGAAATGTGCATGTAATCCTTTACAAGCTGTAAGCTACAAAAGTGGGATAAGCACAGTCCTCGACTCTGCCGCCATTACGGTCACTGTTGAGAGTACGCCGGACACCTAATACCCCGGTTATATTCTACACACATACCCCTATATTTATAATAGTTAACATGTACTCAATTTCGCCTCTTCCAATTACTGACTTCTATCAATATTGCTCTTAATTAAACTCATCTGCGACTCATAAGCCCAGTTTTTCAAAAAATGTCTGACATGTCATGTGACAAGATGAACATCTCATTTTTACCTTTGTTTCTTTCAGATACAAAGACTACTGTGCTGATCATTACGACAACGGCCATTGTAACCAGGGCTGTAACAATGAAGCGTGTGGCTGGGATGGTCTGGATTGTTCTCCAGATACTCCTCCCAAACTGGCTGATGGCACTCTTGTGATTGTGGTCCTGCTGCAGCCGCAGGAGCTTCTTAAAGACCTTAAGGGCTTCCTGCGCTCTCTAGGGACACTCCTGCACACAAACCTGCAAGTGAAGCTGGATGAGCATAAGAGACCAATGGTGTATCCCTTCTACAAATCTGAGCAGAATAAAATTCACGCCGACGCCGCTGCTATGAAGCGCCGTGGAAAACGCGAACTGGAGAAGGAGGTCATTGGGTATGTTCTTCACTCCAAAGTTTGAGTCCAGTCTTTATTTGAGATGTTTAACTCAATTTTTCCTTAATTTTTAAGTTCAAAGGTTTTCCTGGTGATTGACAATCGCCAGTGTTCCCAGCGCTCAGATGAATGCATCTCCAGCGTAGATCAGGCGGCAGCCTTCATCGCTGCCGAGTACCTAAAATCAGACCTGGCATACCCCTTCTACTATATCGGCAGTAAGTAACAGGAACTGCAGTTTCATCATGTTTCTTTTATTAGAAACTTTTCTAACCATCCTTGTCCACCTCAGCCGAACATGATCCAGGAACTGTTGGTCCCAACATTACTTACCTGGTTTCTGTGGCTGCTGCTATCATCATGCTGATATTGGTGCTGGGTGTGTTGGCAGCAAAGCGCAAACGCCAGCATGGGACTTTATGGCATCCTGATGGCTTTCTGCCTAAGAAAGATTGCAAGCGAAGGGAGCCTGTGGGACAGGATGATTTTGGCATGACGTAAGTATGCTTGCAGATAACTATCAATTTTTCTTCTGATTGTAGCTCTGATTTGGACTCCCAGTCAGGTTTTGAGAAATCACAGAAAATGCCCAAAATCACAATAGCCATGCACTTTCTATTTCAACTATGATTGAGTTTCAACGATCACAAAAGTAGTGTCATCAAGGAAAATGTATGCTTGCTTGTTATTGCCCATGTTTGCATTTGTGACCCTTTTGTCCTGCCATAGTGTGTTGATGCTTAGGGACCGTCTGCACAGTGCCAAACATTTATTTTGGACATTAATTTGCTTCATAAATTTTCTGAATGATTTTGCAGGTTGTTTTCAGTTACTTATTTAAAAATTAATTTCATATTTTCAAATGAAAATTTGCCTTTTTCAGGTTTTAATAATAGGCAGCATGATGCAAAGTGTAAAAATAAATACGTAAAATAAGAACATTTCTCAAAAAACATGTTATTTTCCATAAAGCAGTGAAACTAAGCAATTAGGGCAAATAAAGGTGGCATCAAAACGTTTTTTAAAGAGTGACTATTTACTGTTTTTTATAAGTAACTAACAAAGTGAATTGTTTTTTTTTTAATCAAAGTAACTGTAATTAGGGATGCTATTAGGGATTACTATTTTTCAGTATCTAGCACAACACTGGGGCAAACCATGTTAAGAAACTTCTGTGCACTATTTGTTTCTGCAGTAACTGTCAAAGACTTATCTGACATTCTGTATTTTTACATTGAGTTTCACAGTTGAGGTGCACCTGGATAAAAAACAACAACAAATGAACAAAACTGTTAGTAGTAAAGCTCAAGCTTTTGCTCTCTTTTCACTACACTTTGGATCTTGAATGATTATCTCCACTTCAAATCAGGAGCATGCAGAAGACACCGGATGGAGGGTTGTTGGATGGCAGCTCTGCCCATCATTGGCCAGAAGAGGATCATCTAGCAAAAAAGCCCAGGGTAAGAGAGGGCACTTCGACAATCATAAAGATGTGGATTTGCCCTCAATAAAACTACATCTCTCCATTACCACAGACGGAAGATAAACCTTTGCTTCCTGTCGGAGTGGACGGAGGGGTGGATAGGAGAGAGTGGACGTTGCAGCATCACAAAGCCGCTGACATCACGCTAACCCCACCGCAGGCAGATATCGACATGGACAGCCTGGATGTCAATGTTAAAGGCCCAGGTTAATACGCGGAATTCTTGGAATCCTCGTTTCCCCTTTTAAAGGTTTCACTGACTGTGCTCTCATTCACACTCATAGATGGTTTCACTCCTCTCATGCTGGCATCTCTGCGAAATGGCAGCAGCCCTGACTGTGGCAGCATGCTTGGAGAAGAGGAGGAGGAAAGTGGTGTGGACGAACCCGGCACAAATGTTATTACTGACTTGATTGGTCAGGGGGCGTCGCTTAATGCCCAGACAGATCGCACAGGAGAGACTGCTCTTCATCTGGCTGCACGTTACGCCCGCGCAGATGCTGCCAAGAGACTGCTAGATGCTGGTGCGGATGCCAATGCTCATGATAACATGGGCCGCACCCCTTTGCATGCAGCCGTAGCAGCGGATGCTCAAGGAGTTCTCCAAGTACGGATTAATTAATTTACACTTGCCGTATTCACAAGTTTCGCTTATATTTATTATCCAAGCTCCACTGCCATAGCAGTGTGGGGTCCAAAACATTCACAAACTAGACATTATATTGTTTTTAAATTCCAGATTCTCATCCGTAACCGTGCCACAGATCTGGATTCCCGAATGAACGATGGCACCACACCTCTGATCCTAGCAGCCAGGCTGCCAGCGGATGGCATGGTGGAGGAGCTGGTACATTGTCATGCTGACATCAATGCTGTGGATGACCATGGTAAGATTAAAAGCTGTAGGAATGAAATAAATAACTATCAGCCAATACATTTGAATTATAATTGGGTGTTTAAATGTAAAGTAATTTAAAGCAAATAGGTTGGTTGCCATTTTATGACCGAAAAAAGCGTAGACAGCTGGAGCCTTGATAGATTCTGACATAACTTTGAGCAAAAATAACACAGGATTAATGCTTACGACTCAAAAATGTGAACTAGATATCCTTTATTTATAAGAACCATTTAGAACACAGTAAATGTGCCAGGGTTAATAATTCAACTAAATAAAACAAATTAATCAATAAATAAATGCAGTCTCAATACCAATAACATAACAATTATTTTACAAACAAAAGAAATATGATTACATTTTAAATTCTCAAAATCACATATTTATTTTCACCTTTTAACACTAAATCCTTTTTCACATAATTCTTTAAACTTTAAACATTAAGTGCTACATTAATAACATTATTTAGGAGACGTAGGAAAAGTTGTACAGGTGCACGGGGGTTTCCGCAGGGTCTGAAATAGTCTAAAATTCATAAACCCATAATTTTAGGCCTCAAAAAGTGTTTACATTTATTTTCTGAAGTTAAAATTATTTTTAAGTGTGGATATCTAGTGATATTTAGACCAAAACGTTCTCAAACTTATTCTGTTCCTTTTTCTTTTTAATCTTTTAATGAAAAAATTTCCATCTGTTTTACAATTTTTCAAGCTGTAGGTTTTGTTTACATTTTTAGATTTTAGATGTTTGCAATGTTTTTATTTACATATTTTATAGCTTATGGAAAATGTAGGTGTTATATTTGATTCTTAATGGTCTTAAAAATGATCTTACAAAGTCTTAAATGTGACATTTTGAAACCTGCAGAAAAAAACTGCTAATGCAGAAGTGGATTCCCCACACATCAAATGTTTTTTCTTTCAAGGAATGATGATTGCTTGTAAGTTGCTTACATAAAAGAATAAAAAAAACTAGATTTTAAAGTTTGCACGCAAACTTCGATGTTGGCTTGCGTTGGTACCGTTAATACCTATTTTTTTAAATGTTGTCAATTCCGCAACAATAACATAATCCAACCCCCATGTCTCTATGATTCTCATAAGCTGAGATAGGTACATGCAATATTGGTTGCTATGGTAACCAGTCTGGTTGCTATGGAGGTGTCAGTGACCTAACATATTGTTCCCCATGTCAACACGAGTAAAATACACCAACCCCATGTCTCTATGACTTTCGTAAGCTGAGATAGAGATACGCCATATTGGTTGCTATGGTAACAGTGTGGTTGCTATGGAGGGGTCGCTGACCTAATATATTGTTCCCCATATGAATACAGGTAAATTACAGCAACCCCCATGTCTCTATGATTTTCCTGAGCTGAGATAGGTACATGCAAAATTGGTTGCTATGGTAACCAGTCTGGTTGCTATGGAGGGGTCAGTGACCTAACACATTGTTCCCCATGTCAATACATCAACCCCCATGTCTCTATGACTTTCCAAAGCTGAGATAGAGCTGCGCCATATTGGTTGCTATGGTAACCAGTTTGGTTGCTATGGAGGGGTCGCTGACCTAATATATTGCTCCCCATATCTATACGGGTAAAATACAGCACCCCCATCTCTTTATGATTTTCCTAAGCTGAGATAGAGACATGCCATATTGGTTGCTATGGTAACCAGTCTGGTTGCTATGGAGGTGTCATTAACATAATATGTTTCAGCTGTCAGTATGGGTGAAGCTTACCAGCCCCCAAGTCTCTAGCATTTTCCTAAGCTAAGATAGAGATGTGGCTATATAGTTGCTATGGTAAACAATTTGGTTGCTATGGAGGAGTTAGTGACATCATGTTGTAATCTACTTTTCATTTAGAATAATATAAAGCAACCCCCATGTCTCTACTGTGTTCCGTTTAGAAGATATTTGACATTGAAAGTTATGTCAAAAAGTGGGTGTGGCTTAATTATTTTATGTTAAATCACAAGCAATGATTGGTTGGATAAGTAATTTGCTTCCTTAATGCTTGTATGACTTTTCAGTGTCAATCAATTACAGAAGCTCTTTTACATTAGGATCTATGGGTTCATGCTCCATTCATTTCAATGGGCCATTGAGAGTCAATGAGACACCTTTGACCTACTTATTTGAAATCAGCTTGCACCTGGAGTTATCAACTGCCAGATTTTCAAACGAGTCAGCTGACTCAACTGTCAGATTTTCAAACGATGGCAAATCTGCTGGAGAAAATCTGATTTTCATGCCTCAAACAAATAAAGATTATAGAAGAACCATAAGACATATCGAAATGATTCTTTTTTTGTAAGAAGCAGAAGACCCTAACGAAGAGAATGCTGTAATTTTTGTGAAGGTTTGATTAGAAATAAAAAAATTATGGCGAGCTACAAATAGCCTTCATTTGATTCTGTGCAACTACTCATTTTAGAGAAATCCATACCCTCAAACAAATAAGGATTACGAAAGAATGACCAGAGGTATTGAAATATTTCTTTTACTGTTAGAATCCCAAGATTTTAAGGAAGAGAATGGTGTAAATTTTGTGAAGCTGTGATAAAGTGTGAATGATTTATGGCGAGTTAAAAATAGCCTGCGACTGAGATTTTAAACAGAATCCACCAGAATTTTTGAATGGAGGTGAATGGAGCAATTAAGTGCACTCCTTGTGGTTTAGGCCACCTGGAGTAAAAACCGTGTGTTTTTTAAAAATGAAAACAGCACCAACTGAAAGAGGACAAAAATCTCTACCATTTAGATATAAAATGTGTATGTAAAGGTTTATTTTTAGTTGAGAAAACAGTGCAAGTATCAACAAGACTGAGCTTGCTCAAAGTTAGAGTGGACGATGACATCACCACTCTAGGGCCCCCATAGGGAATGACTTGGGCGTTTTTTGGGCCGAAATTCGCGATTTTTACGGAAACCGCTGGTCAAATCGGTTCGAAAAGACATAGCAACTCGAGTGGGAACAGCTTGGACGACCGTGGAAAGTTTCGTGGCTGTAGCTCGAACGGGCTAGGAGGAGTAGTACTGGAAAAATTTTTTGTGAGAAAAGAGAAGAAGAATAATAATAAGTTTAAGTGAGATAACAATATGTTGGCTTTGCAAGCCAACATAATTACTGAATCATGCAGTTTAAATTCAATAGAAATGAAATGTATCTTGCAATATAGCGGGAGGAGCGGTCATCGTTTGTATCCACTAGGAGTCACGTTTTGTTATGTATCTTTTTAATTATTGTAAACAATAAAATTATTGTGTAGTTTATGTAATTATTCCTTTTTAAACACCAATTCTTTACTCGTACAACTCGTACTTGGCGATAGTGTGTATTATAAAATTACATATCTGTTGATAGGAGTCGCTTTTTTAATTGGTCACGATGGCAACAGTGGCGTCACCCTACAAATATGGCAGATGCAATCATGTCATTTTCCCCATTCTAATAGCAAAATAACATGTTTATGATATTATGGCAAAGAAAAAAGAGACTCATAAACATGGAGAAGTACACATGTTTGTCAAAGTAGTTTAAAGTATCAAGCACTGCAGTGAGACGCATTATCAAAAAGTTTAAAGACACCACACAGTGGCGAACAAGACAGCCTGAGGTAGATAAACCCCTTTGGAAAGAAATCTAATGAGAGAACCCAATAGAAAATGTGTGGCGCTCACAAAAGAGGAGCTTGAGAGATCTGCTCTGGGCTAGACATGCCTAGCGACGACCTAAGGATGCTATCAAGTAAAAGGGATCCACTATTAACAGAGTAGACTTGCCATAAATGAAAGCTCTGACTTCAAATCTCGTCCACAGGGAAATCTGCTTTGCACTGGGCTGCTGCAGTCAATAACGTAGACGCCACACTGGTTCTGCTGAAAAATGGGGCGAATCGAGACATGCAGGACAACAAGGTGCTCTTTAATTTTAAATGTTGTGTCCGTAACACAAATGTTTTCTCTCAGCCAAAGCTTCAGTTCTTTTGTTGTGTGAAACAGGAGGAGACTCCCTTGTTCCTGGCTGCCAGAGAGGGCAGCTTTGAAGCAGCCCAAGTTCTCCTGGATCACTATTCAAATCGTGACATCACGGATCACCTTGACCGCCTGCCTCGTGATACAGCACAAGAAAGAATGCATCATGACATCGTGCGTCTATTAGACGAGTACAACCTGGTGCACAGCCCACATTCCGGCCCTAACCATGTTGGGAACGGTGGAGGACACTCGTCGATGGTCTGTGGGCCAAATGGCACTGGATTCATGCTTGGCATGCGTCCAGGACCTCAAGGCAAAAAAAATCGGCGAGCTGGAGGAAAAGCAAATGGTGTTGGAACAGCCAAAGATCTGAAAGAAATGAAGGTTAAGAGGCGGAAGAAGCCGACTGGAGGGGAGGGTCCAAGTGTAGTCCCAGTAACCCCAGCCACAGGAAATGTTACCAGAGCAGCTGGCAGCCTGTCCGAGAGTTCTGTCACGATGTCACCAGTGGATTCCCTGGAGTCTCCACACTCGTATGCCGGAGAGCCTGTGGCTGCCTCAAGCACGGCGAACTCTCCTCCTCTTCTCAGCAGCCCATCAAATAGGCCCATGCTGCCCCCTGTGAGCCACATGCTGGGCCAGCAGCAGCAGAGCTGGGTCAGCCTGCCCAAACCCAGCTACAACGGCCACATGTATAGCCTCATGCAGTCTCACCAAATGAGCACTGGCCACACCAGCATGGCGCAGCACCACAATCCAGGCATGCCCACCCATGTCACCATGAGCCGAGAACAGCTGCCGCCCATCGTCACCTTCCAGATGATGCCAACAGGAAACGGGCAGGGCCTCCTCAAGCAGGCACAGCAAGGGCAGATGCAGCCGCATGGGCAAAACCAGGTGCAGGGGCAGCATCTGCTGTGCAGCCAGGGCATGATGTTCCCAATTCCTGATGTGAGCATGCATCATAGCCTACCGCACCCCCACACTCTTAACCATCCACTCCCTCATGGGCTTCCAGAAGGCCCAGCACGACAAGTGGCTCCCTATCAGCCACGCCAGAGCCCTGTGGATAAATACCCTACGCCACCTTCCCAGCACAGCTACGCCACCGCCGGCTCTGAGGGAACCACCCCTGGGCATCCCACGCACAATCCCAGCGAACATCCCTATCTCACACCCTCTCCGGAATCACCGGACCCCTGGTCCTCCTCATCACCTCACTCCAACTCAGACTGGTCTGATGTCACCACAAGCCCCACCCCTCTAGGAAACGCCCACTCGTTGCCTGCTTCTCGTCACACACACATTCCAGAGCAGGGCCAGCTGCAGGCCCCACCACAGGCCCCTCAGCCCACCCAATCCCAGCAGTCCCAGCGCAGCAGTGTGTACGCCTAAGAACTCGGACCTTTGAGAGGATGCAAGCATCGTCTTTTTTTTTTAGCAGCCAACTATTTTAATCTTTACTCCTTGTGTTTTCTTGTCCTCTGCATGTTATTCGTCTTTTATTTATACCGTGCTTCATTTCTGTGCACCGAAATATTCAAGTTACATTTAGTTCTGAAAGCTAATAGCTCTCAGTTTTGTTGCTCAATGCTCATATTTGATGATACACCTGCTTTTGGACTGGGAGGAAACTAGAGGAAACCAGTCCAGCGAGAGGACTACCAGCGGAAGTTTGCATATTGTAAATTCCCACTGTCCTGAATGTTTTTTTTTTTTTTTTTTTTTGCGGCGTTCTGTTCATTGCCATCAGTGGCCTGAGGCACTGCCACCATTGACCAATAACATTGCCAAACTAAAGAAGTGCTTTTTTTAAGTTTCCTAGTTTTGGGGAAATTTTTTAATTGTATGTAAACCTTGAAGGAAATTGTAATCTGCCAGCTTTCTTTGAGTATTTTTGTCAAGGTTAAAGGCAAGGTTTTGTCTTGTGGTACCCCACAAGGTACTGACAAGTTCTCACACAGGTTAAATTATTTTCACATCATTTCAAACCTGTTGCTCTTCATATAGATACTCTACGAGTCAACGTTTCAAATTTTGGTCCCCTAAGGAAGTGCTTTTTCCAAATGAACCATAGTAACAATACACTGTGAATATTTGATTCCTATTCCAGACACTTTGATAAGACACAAAAAAATTGTTTATGATATTTAATATTTCTACCTGCAAGGAGCGCAAAAAAAAACATTTTTTACTGCAAAAGTTGAGAATAACTGTTAACTGTAAACTTAACTGTTAACTGTCTCCACTAAACCTTATGCAATGTTCCAACCACTTTTTGTACCATTGTGCTTTTGAAAAACACTAGCCATTTCACAGGTCTTGTACTTCCAATGTTTCTCCCTTCTTTTCTTTACAAGTTGGCACCAATTTGGGGTCTATCTATTCTATTAAAACAAAAAAAATATAAAAACTAATAACCATTTTGAAAACAAAACATTATATTTGAAATTATAATTTAACAGTGGGTCGCATTATTCCTACTTAATTCAGACAGCTGGTGTGATTGGTGCATGCAGAGACTTTCTAAGGGTTAAGAAAACACTGCTTAATTTGACTGTAATAATTAAACTAATAAAGCCGCTTTCTCTCACCAAAATCTGCCTTTGCTCTGACAATCCCAGCTCAACTAAATTTGTTTTGTTACATAATTAATTTAAAAAAAGTTGAGGATCGCGATGCGATACTTTACGCCCATGCAGTAGAAAGCGACATATTTCTCTAGATAATCTGTTTAATCTGAATCCCACTATTCATCTTCCACAAGATGACTTGGCTTCATGTGCTCTTCCTCAAGCTGTTCCCACAACAGATCAATAGGGGTCAAATCCAGAGACTGGACACTGTTACCAATACGAGATTGTATCTCCAAAGATGCTGTATTGATATGGGTTCGAAGTTATGTGAAAATAATAGAATTTGCAGCCTTGTGAAGCTTTTTATTTATATATTGGGTCAGCTTTCTTGTATAGATCAATGTGTTTGTTGTGTTGTCTCTTTCGTGAATTGGTACTTTGCGTATGATTGTGCTTCACACAATACATCTCATACATCTCATGTGTGGTTCAGAGCTAAACTGTGGTGTAAATAGAAAAAAAGGTACTTTTTGTGTATTTCCATGTTATCTGTTACGCTTTATCAATGTTTTCAGAGGTGAAAGGAGGAGTGTAAATACAAGTGGTTTGCAGTATTCAAAGGCTCAGAGGAATTCCAGCAGCAGTCACCTAGCCACTTGAGCCTTTCGACTCTTTAAGCAAATTCAAATATTAATCAGTGCCTCTTTCAACATATTTGTAATTGTTGTTACCATTGTATTTCATTGTAACTGTTTTTCAAGTATCTGAGGTTGTATCTTTTATTTGCATGAGTTTTTTTGTTCATACCTTATCTTTTTAAATCATTTGCATTTACTTTCAAATCATAGCTTGTCAATCCAAACTCACTGTTACATCTTTTCTTTGTTTTTGAGCAAAGCTTTATGAAACTGATTAGTACAATCGCACACTTTCCTTATATTTTGCACAAGAAAAGCCCTGGGTCTTATAAATGTCATTTAAACAATCTTTGCAGCGCATGCGTACATCAAAGTTCCAATATGTTGTTTGTGGTGAAATGGATGGATCAAGGTTCTGTGTGCTCAAGGTCAGTATTGAAAAATATCTGCTCTCACATGTACTCCACTTCCCATGTGATATTTGTGAACAATCTTTGTCCTGTAGCACTTAAGAGCCTTTCTGCAGTATGATCTTAATACAAATTTATTCGACATACGTTTACCAAATACAGATACAATCACAAATCTTTTCACCCAAATATTATGCAAAGCTATTTTTATATGTGGTGTATATAGTTTTTTTTATGCTATTGTACCTTTTCCATGTTCACCAAATGTATGCATACCGAATGTTAGAATGAACTATTTTGTTGATTAAAATTTGTGATCAACAGCCAGAGTTTGTGTATTAGAAGTAATCCAAACCACCAATGATTAAAATAGAAATGAGTCACAATAAAGTACAACCTTTACAACTGGGTAAATGAGTTCTTTTCTGTCCGTCTGTACACATTCCTGAGCATAAATACACATCCTCCCAAATTCTAGATCAACATTCATTCTCAGGCAGGTTTGAGACCTGCTCAACAAGTGGCTTATAGTTAGGAACTGAGATGTATCTGACAGTTCTATCTTCATGAGTACACTCCATTTGTCAGATTATGGCTGTTCAGTATAGCTCTTATTATGACTCATATCGAAATGCTTTATCCAAGATACGATTTATACGTCACAATATTTTACAGCACTAATTTTAAAAGATTTTTGAAACTATGTAACATTCACAAAATACATTTAAAAGTCTTGAGACCGCAAACTAAGAAGGTTATAAGCATTTCATTTCAAATGTTATTAAAGGATAAATGTCCTAATAAATATTAAATAAAACAAAAAGACAAGGTAAAGAAGTTTCAGAAGTGACTAGAATCACGTATTGTCACAATTTTGTATTGTGATATATTGTAACACCCCTAGTGTCCTGCAAATGAAATTCAGTTGTAGTTAACTAATCAAAGCGGAAAAATAAACAGAAGACATCTTGCATAATCATGCCAGTTTGAGCATTTAAATAGACTACTTTTATTTAATTCCAGAACTAGCACCACCACCAAATCCTGCATGGATTATTTTTTGCAATGTATTTGCAAAGAATGGTTTCCACAAATTATTTCGAGTCGCATTTTCATTTGTAACTTTTGGCACAACTTTAACTCCATATTTGCCTCGCAAGCATCGTTTTATCCGCCGTCCGACAGGGGGCCACAGCATCTAAAACAGCCACGAAACATACAGTAGGAAGTGCTGTGAGAGTGTGTAACCGTCTGGTGAAATTCAAGATTTGCTGCATTTCATCTCATTGTTTGCTTTTCATTCACGCCGAATGAGGGCATCCACAATGGGAATGACGCACAGCACGTGGGCATGCGCACTGGACACCTGCAACGGTTGATTTCCTCGATTTGTTCCCCTTACTGCTGCTCTAGTAGCTTTCAGAACTGTCAAAAGTAGGCACCGCTGGGCTAACGTTGTTTAAATCTCTGTGGGTTAATTGAATAAAATTAAACAAGAATGGATATTTGAATGAATCTCGAAGTTTTAAAACTTACTCTTCTACTGCTCTTCCGGATCTTCGGAGAAGGTGAGACTCATAACAGAATTCGGATCATATGTTTACGTTTAACATCAGTTTTGATGTTCAGACGTGTGCGTTGACATTTGGAAGTTTGGGTGTTTAGTTTTATTCATCTACAAGAATATTTAAATTATAACTACAACGAGGCAGTAACGTTACTGTTTACATCTCTCTTCAGTTACAGATAATGTTAAGTTGGTCCCCATTTAAAGCAGATGAAGCCAAATCAGTTTGCACGTGTTTAACGCTACTATTCTTTTTTTTAATCTCCATAAATCGTCACAATCATTTCATCTGGCAAATACTTTTACATTTTTAGATAAAATAATGGACCCCCCCCCCCTTAACATCAATGACAGCCTGAAGTCTCTTGAGGTAGTTGTTGATGAGGTTCTTTATCTGTTGGTAAAGCAGCCTGTTGGCAAAAAGCCTCCAACTTTTGTAAATTCTTATGTTGTCTTGCATGAACCGCACGTTTGAGTGGATCTGTGATATTTCCTGTGGCTCAGTTGGTACAACGCAAAGGTTGTGGGTTCAAATCCCAGGGAAAGCAAGAACTGACAGAAAAAAAATATGTTAATTTAAATGTAAGTCGCTTTGGATAAAAGCGTCTGCCAAATGCATAAATGTAAATGTAATGTAAATGTAAATATATTAAGATCTGGAGATTAAAATGGCCACCCCAGAACCTTCAGTGAAGGACAGTTATCGTTATCAGCTACTCAAACCCTTTTGTGGCAGCACTTGTGCAAGTTATTAGGCCAGGGTATGTAAACGTTAATCAGGGTCATTTGGAAAGTTTCTGCATCATTATGATTAAAAAAGAGGAAACACGATTCTTTGACAGTAAGTGGCCTCACCCAACCACTATCTCTTCTTGCAAAGTTTCTTTTTGCGTTATCATTCATATGTTCAGAAAAATCCAGGAAATAAGAACATTTGCCAATCATTTGCACAACTGTATGTTGTTAAGTTGTACAATAACTAAAAGTCATTATTCTAATAGTTTCCTTATCTCCCTCATGCCTCCCAGGTCACTTGAAGTCTCCGTTTGGCTGTCGTCATGGCATCAGCCAAGCTCAAGTACCTCTCTCTAGGGGTTCTGGTGTTCCAGACCACATCCTTGGTGCTGACCATGCGGTACTCGCGCACCTTTCAGGGTGACGGACCACGGTACCTGGCCTCCTCTGCTGTGGTCGTGGCAGAGTTCCTTAAGATCCTCACGTGTGTAGGGCTTGTCTTCAAGGAGCACAGTAAGTTTCATATTACTGGAATCGGTTACAGGAATCTCATTAATGTGGTCAAACTTGATTTTGCTGGAAGTCTTTTGTTGTGACTGCATCTGCTCCATTGTCCTGTTTTAAATTACATTGTTTTGTTCTATGTATTTACATTTACCAATAGGAATATCCAAGTTTTGATCAATGTAGCTTTAGTGAAAATTACTGTATTTTGAGCATTTTTAAAGCCATCTTCAAAACAATCAGCTTCATTTTGGGTGTTTACTGAATTTTATGGAGAGACAGTTAGGATAAATAGTGGCAGCTGTCAACAGGAAGTAGCTGGCACTGTAGCACCACTGACTGTAGGTCAGCATACACTACTTGACCACGAATCTAAATCACCATAAAAGCCACTAAAAGGCTCAACGTTACGACCCCTGTAAAATGTAAAATTTTTACCAACTGCTTATGGTTGTGAGCACTCAACCAATAACAAACTGTACTGTGTTAAAACCCCAGTATGCAATGAAATCTTTGTGTGGGAGAGACCATGTTGATGCAATATAAACTATCTTGTGTCTTGTTGCTGTGCTTAATCTTGCCATCTTTTTCAACCTCACCTTGGTGGTGGAGTGGCTGTTCTTCACGCAGTTTTTAGCCTCTCGTGTGCATTACAGGTTACAGTGGCCGGGCGCTGAGTAGTATTCTGAGGCAGGAGATTATACACAAACCTGTCGAGACACTGAAACTGGCAATTCCTTCAGGGATCTACATACTACAGAATAACCTGCTCTATGTAGCACTGTCCAACCTTGATGCTGCTACCTACCAGGTATTTTTGCACACTTTTGAATCTGTAATCTGTTAAACCCAAATTTAACAAAATAAAATGTATGGAATTTTAGATATAATCAGTTATTTGGTTTTTATTATGCAATCATGTACTTCTAGGTGACGTACCAGTTAAAGATCTTGACCACAGCCCTGTTTTCAGTCTCTATGCTGGGCCGCAGGCTTGGATTGTACCAGTGGTTGTCTCTGCTGATTCTCATGGCTGGCGTTGCTCTTGTACAGGTTTGTTGATGACATTTTAAGTGACTCTCATCACAGAAGTTGCATTGGATGAAATCTTTAACGCATTATATATATATATATATATATTTTTTTTTTTTTCGAAAGTGGCCAACGGATGCTCCAGCAGAGCCTCAGAAAGAGCAGCTGACGGCAGGCTCTCAGTTTGTGGGGCTGGTTGCTGTGCTGGTTGCCTGCTTTTCCAGTGGGTTTGCTGGTGTCTACTTTGAGAAGATTCTTAAGGAGACCAAACAGAGTGTGTGGGTCCGTAACATTCAGCTTGGTATGTTAGAAATAAAATTTTTGTATTTGACAACTAATTTATTTTCACCGTTATATAAATTAAGACCTATTTCTCGATGAGCCATCGTAAAATCTCAGTATAAAATTACACAAGCCAGAGCAAAGTACATGGTTGAGACAGTACAATGCCATCAGTGAGTATAACATTGGTTTATTAAAAATAAAATTACAGCTTTTAGAAAAATGGATTTTAACAACCCTATGTTTCCGACGTGCTTCCAGTAACTCATAAATTTAACTGGATACAGGATAATGGTTCAAGACAACTTGAACATAAATCTCTGAATGAGTCAATGAAAAAATTTCTTCCATATTTCTACTGTTCACAGAGATTTTACTTTTTTTTTTCACAAAATTTTTACTTCAGTGGTCTGTCTGAGAGGGCAGTAATAAGAGAAATCAAGCAGTTGGTCCGAGATGGTCAATCATATAACATAGATTCGTAGTAATCTGAACACTTGTAATTGTTTGTTCAAACTATCACATTGATAAATGTGCAGATAAGCCCAATAACATTCTTTGATCAATCTCCAAAGGAAGCAGACTTTCTCTGATGCTCAATTTAATAAGAAAAAAGATTTTTGCTTTTGTCTAGAAAAATATTGTAATGTCCACCTGGTGCTCCCAATGGAAAAAGAGTTTTTAAACCTAGTAAATGATTGTAATATAATGATGCTGCTTCTCAGAAGAAGCTCATATTTCAAACTTAAACATATATAAGATTGTATTTATTTTCCTTTTGTTGATTTCAAATTAACACCTTCACATGCTCGGGTGAAAATTCCTTGAGATCCATCACACTCGCGATCTATTTTTACTCTAGATTTTTACACCTTCTGTGCAACCTGAATGCTGTAAAGAAACAGGTTTTATTTTGAGCAATACACGTCACTGAGGTTACACTGACATGAACGCTTGTACACGTTTTCATTCTAACCTTGTGGTGTCTCAGTGTCGGGTTTATTTATAACTAGCAGTGTGTGAATTTGTGAACTTATTTATAACTAGAAGTCTGTAGAGAATCACCTCCTAATGGGAACTTCTGTTCATCACAATCAACTAAGCCAAGAAAGCGTTCCTGTTCTTTAGCGAATGCTTCACAATCTTTGTCAAAGTGCTTCAATCAAGTTATTGTCTTTAATACATAAACATCACCCTCGAAACGACTCTTCGTTAAAGTAATCTTTTAACAATACTGTGGCCATACTACTACTGTAGCTGTAGTCAGACAAACTTATTTCAATTTAATTGAAATCTTTATGTTTGGACATAAGAATTCGTATTTGTTATTTTAAAGACATTTTTTGTTTGTTTTATTGTTGGAAATGAAGGCTCAAGAGCATCTGTTTGATTTCTAGTGCGGAACTTTTCTTTGTTATGTTTATAGAGGGATTATTTTTACTGATGCGCCATGTGAAAAGCTGACTGTGTGTACAGACTTGAGTATACAGAAGCTGAATAAAGATTAAAGAATTCTTCGTTTGTCAAGAATACATTCGATGATTGATAAACCTCCCATTAGGTTATAAGGCCAATGAGGTTCGTAAGTTTGATTCTTTATAGTTATGTTATAGTTAAAGACAATTCTTTATAATACGTTTGTCGTTTATTTGTACACTAATTGTCATTTAAAGTATTGTTATTTACCTTGATTATGTAAGAAGATTGTTTTATTCTCTGTGAGAATTTATTTGTGTTTTTATTTTATAAATATTATTTTAGTTCTCAAGACGTGTTTGGTATGTTGGAGTGATGACGGATGTCCTAAGACGTGCTAATAAACGCCTGTCTGTGAAAAGAACGATTTTGGTCGTGATTCGAACTGGAGGGGAGCTAAAACTAACCACACATATAAACCCAGGAAATGTATGATAATCCATATGCGTAGATGCTAGATGGCTCTAATAGAGTTTATTTGGATCTTTTCCTTCCAATTACAAGCAGTGAGTACAATAACAGATGCTGTAGTTCACCATAGTTTGCATAATATGGGTGTTGTGTTCTATGTACTAAACTTTACTGAGCACTACGGATGCCAAAATGCTTGGTTTTATACTGAACCGAACAGTATGCCGTGCTTGTAAACCGTGGTTTTTCGGTTGCTCATTTGAAAAACTCCTTCAAATAGATGTCTGTGATGTGGCATGAAGCACCATTTGTGTCTGTGTACAGGTCTTTTTGGCCTGGTGTTTGGGGTCTTTGGGATGATGGTTTATGATGGTGCCCGGGTCCAGGAACATGGAATGTTCCAGGGCTACAACACACTGACATGGACCGTGGTCGCACTTCAGGTCAGCCCACCCCCTTATCGCGTCTTGTGAAGAAAACCAAAAGTATTTCAGCAATATCAGTTTGCAACTGAACTGAATTGATCTTTATTTCCACCAGGCTCTTGGAGGGCTTGTTATAGCTGCGGTCATCAAGTATGCTGACAACATACTGAAAGGCTTCGCAACTTCCCTCTCAATCATCCTCTCCACTTTAATTTCGTATTTCTGGCTTGAGGACTTTGAACCAACTAGGTAAATATTTTAACATCGTAACAATGTTTGGTTAGAAATGGACTGAACCAAATCTCTTTGTGCAGTGTGTTCTTCATGGGGGCATTGCTGGTAATATTAGCCACGTTCCTCTATGGCTATGAGAGCAAGCCGGTTTCCAACTCAAGCAGAGCATGAAAGCGGAGGTGAACAACAGACTGGGCAGTGGAGAACACTGGCTGGTAAAGGAATGTTAAACGTGCCATTTTCAGTTGCTTCGGATGCACTGAAACTGGTTTTATTGAGAATCTGGACCTCACTCAAGGGGTCTCGCTAGAGGACGCTACAGTGATCCGTTACGAATCAAACTTGAATCTCACTGATGATGGATATCAGGTAATTTTTCATTAATTGACTGGGTGGCTGGGTCAGTTTTTTGCTGGGATAATTGAGGGAATAATGGCCCCTTTGGGAATATACGTTTGATATTTACTACCAAAAATAATATCAAACCGTAGTTGTCGGTTAATGACAGACTGTTTTACACTTAAGCTTTGCCACCAGGCAAGAAGAAACTTGAGTACTCCATTATATATGCAATGAACCTTTTTTTTTTAGCAATATTACAGTATGTGTATAAACTATGTTGGTATCTGTTGAGGAGATCATTAATAATAATCTTTTTATTTTCAAATAGAAATATTTTTATCAGGGCAGGACGAATCTGAACAGAAAAACACATTGGTTCAATCAGAAAGGACAGACTAGCTGCTCCGTACACTGTGAAATCTCCAAAACAATAAACGATGGTTTAAACCAGTGCATGTCATGTGGTTTGTAAAGTCTGTTTCGAAATCATGAATAACTAAAGTTTCAGGATCCTCTGGGAAAGTTTGAGTGTTTGCTGTGATTTTGTGTCAGGCCATGTAATCATTATTCCAGTTGATTGTCCAGATGGTTTGCCCCTCTGTAATGAGAAACAGTGGGAGCTGATGTTTACAGTGAATTCTTCGTCTTCCACCGCAGAAATCTCTCGCACCCATGCGAGCAGAACTGTGCAGAAACGGCTCCAAAACAATCAAGGTACTTGTAGTTCTGAAGCTCTAGTAAACATCCCTGATTGTATTCAAAGGAGTCAGTCTTCAACGTTTTGTTTATTTTAGAGATTGGGGTTTTCTTTAGTTTAGATAAGCTAGAAGGGAAGGTGGAAATCATTGAAGGCTGCATATGTAAGATCAGCAAAAACACACAAACAAAGCGTATCTTCAAGCAGTAATCATTCTTTTTTTGCGTGTTTGAAGTATTTTCTACAAAAAGAAATTGTTCTGTGCAAAATATTTGGTCCGACCACAAAACGGCAACAATTCTTGCATTTTGAAGGAACACGGCTTGTAGGTTTTTCCAAATGTCTTGGAGAACAAACCTTCATACAATCCCAGACACTGATGTTGAGGGCTTAACAAGCTTGCTGAAACTCCAGTCTGCTTTGGAATCTTTGGCTGGCACTGGCATAGACCTTGTTGATAGTATAACGACCTTAAGTATTGTTGCTGTGCTTAAATTTGCATTGACTTCACCTCATTTTGGTAGCAGAGTTTGGCTTGCCCACACCCAGTTTTAGGCCTCTTACACAGTAACTAGGGAAAAGGGTTGATTTTTATATTTTTATTTCCTTCGCTCACTTTGCATTTAGTACATTTACAAAAATAATTTTTTTTTATATTTCTGAATGCATTTTTGTTTAATGCAGCTTATTTCTAAGGGTTAAAGTAGAATTTGAAGCTGTGATTGTTTTTAAAGCTTGAACCCAGCACACCTTTATCACTAGAGACGAGGCTCCGTTTCACCTTCTCCACATTGATTTTTCATATCTTTCACAGAATTGGCTTCGTGTGAACAGTTTGGAAACATTTCACCTTAAAACTTGCTGTAAACATGGCTCTAGGTTTTGAAAATGGCTTTGAGCCATTTGGAATATTTAAAGGCAGCACTGTATATTTAAGGCAAATTGAACAATTTGAGTAAAAAGCTTCAAGTTTTGACACAACCGCTACTTAGAGGGGATCACAACCAGCGGTGGCCCTCTCTTGGGCCTCCACATCAGCACTTGGGCGTCATTAGCATTCGGTTTGACCAAAGCATTCGGGGGGATCGGCTCCATTTGTGTCAGTACTTTAGGCTGGTCTTGGTGCACCCGCCCGGTCAGTCTGGCTCGAGAGCCTAAAGGTTTGGATGGATCCACGGCAATGTCCACTTTCATCCTCCACTTAACTGTCTGGAGCAACACCTTCTCTTGTGTGCTCATGTTCAGAGCCACGAGCCATGTGGTGAAGCTTTGGTCGCGTTTGATCCGGGTGAGCAGAGGCATGTTGCTCTCACTCACCGGAACGGCCCAAGTTACACTGGGGTAGAAGTTGTCGTTCATGCTGACTGTAAAGCAGGCGGGTTTCGATGTGGGACCAGCGAGGGTCACAGTTTCAGTGGTATTTCCATACCATGGGTAACTCACACCATCCGAGTCACTGATGGCTCTCACCAGTCCCTCTTGTAACTCTGGCAGCTCCCAACTTGACCTGTGGAAATAAATAAAATGACCAGTTTGTCTGGGACCTCTTTGATTTTTCAGCAAAGCTTGATGCCAGGAATTTAGGCTGTTAATAGTAAGGTCTTTTCCCATATATTATAACATCTTCCCTGGGTGGATTCAGAAGCTTTAGTTTGTATGACAACCTGATAAAAATCGACCTAGTCCATACCTCTTGACAGGTGTCTATGAAACTTTAAGCCCTTAATCTCAGCTAGTCACTTATACAAATACCCATTGTTTTCATAACCTCAACATTCACAGAAGAAAATTAAACCTATAAGACGGCACAACTAAGTTCTATCTCTTTTCTTCTAAGGACTCTCTCCTCAGGTGTAAACTTAAGGGAACTTAGGGAAGATTTGGCTTACTTAACCCGAGAATAATAAATAAATTTAACTGCAAGCAGTTATACGGGGCCAAGTATCTGGAAAAACGTGAGATCAAACAGAAAAACAGATTTATTGATGTGATTCTAGTACAAGTTGTATCAAATTCAAATGGATTGAGCAGTCTTTAAAGTTTTGGTCTGGACATGCAGAATGGCCAGATTCAGCAAGATGATCAGAACATAATGAAACCAACTTTATGATTTTATTTTAAACTGTTACAGAATTAAGACGAAAAACCCACTGTGATCATAGCTCTGACTCGTATCACACTTATAATAACATTACATTTAGTAAAAGTTACTACCATTTTCCTAAATGTAATTTTATACCACAAATCTTGTTGGGTACATGTTAAAAAAGCATGCAAGCAAACTTTCGTAAAGAAATGCTGATGCATTTTCAAAAAAATTCAACTTTATATCCAAAATGGCTGACTTGGCATGATGGTCTGAATGTATTACGACCAGTTTATGATTTTACGATGAACAGGAATATAATTCTAAGGTAAAAAAAAGCAGATTTTTCTATCTCCTGACCTCTATGGGGCACTATGCTTAAACGCGGCAGGCAGGCTCAGATCATGGTCATTATAACATCCACCCAGTTTGGTATTGATATACTAAAGCATTATTGAGACAAAGCCTTACAACCAATGTGGCGAGCGTTACATCATAATTGTTCACAACCCATCCGTAAACACGGAATTAACTAGAGTTCCTAAAGTTTTAGTCAGCAGTCACAGAATGATCTGGACAAATTTGTTGAAAAAGGGATGATTGGTCTTGGTGAAGTTCTAGACCATACTATTAAAAAGGTATTAGCATTGACAACTTTGGACTGGTGGGGGCACTAGAGAGTTTGATTTAGAGGGTCCACATTGAGTCAGATTACTCATAATGGCCAACTGTATCAGTGTGCCAAGTTTTATAACTTTCCTGCAAGCAGTTCATAGGGCTGCCATTGATGTGTGGTGGAAGTGGAAGAATAATAAGGTGTTAAAGGAACACCGTAAATCAACATTGACCAGTAAAAAACACCTAAGAGCCTAAGTCCAATTCAGTTTATAACTTCTTTGTTCTTTTTGTATTTTTTGTTTTGTTCACTGATCCTTTCTCAGCAGTAGATCTAATACAACAGCAATGGTCCAGTTGTTGAATTGATACTTGAATTTAATTATGACATTCGTTATCGAATCTCAGATGTGTGTGGAAAGTGACTCAGAGTGAGAGGACATTACTGTGGCAGCCATGGGTGTTTTTGGGTATGACCCGACTCTGGCATTTTTTTTCCTCAGTACAGCACCATCTGTGTGACAGAAAAGCCCACGCAAGCACCCGCTAGGCACTGATGCACTCCCCCACACACATGTCCACACCTCCACACAGACAGGGCCCAAGGCGGCATCAGAAAGACCCACGTCACGCCTCACAGGGCTTGTGGGTGGGTGAGAACATCTCTCCTACTCTTGGCCTGTGTTTGTCTGGGCAGCAGGCGTGTAAAAAAGCTAAAGTGATGTTTCAGAGCAGCTTTTACCGGCTTCTCCCTGTCGCATCCAGCGACAAGCTCTGAAACTCATTTGTGGGAGTAGAAAGGAAAGAACTGTGACTGATGAAGGTGCAAACACTCCTCCCCGCAGGCACTGAGCTGATGTATGCAGACTCAGAGAATATAAAGCACTGCTGTACTCAGTTGATCCCGTGCTGTACAAGGTTTAATCATTTTTGATCAGATTTTCATATTAAAAATGGAATTGTTTGCAATCCTCACAGTGACAACTATCCGTCATCTTTATTTTGTTGTTTACGCTTTTGCAGGTTTAGCGATAGAACATATTTGGGTGGTGGAAATGGTTCTTAATTTAACAAATACTTAATGTCTTAAGTAAGTCCAAATTGCCCTTTTGCAATATGAAAAATATTTAATTTTAGTATAGTTTTTTTTTATCAAATTGGAGCATCCTTCCTTTTATTTGCAATGCAAACATTTTTTTTTTTTTTTACAACTTTCATATTACATTACCTTAAGTTCCACTATCAAATATTCAATGCCATGGCTTTAGGTCTTGCAGAAATAAATCTATTTCTAATTGTTATGGAAATTCATGCAGTACTAATAAACGTCAAGGTATTAAAGTGTACATTTTAATAGCAAAACACTTGTAAAAGTAGCTAAACACTTGTAAAACGTTTGAGTTCTTTGCCCTTTTTCAGAAAATATAATTCACACAGAAACTTATTTTCAGAGTCATAGTTAGTGTTTGGTTGAAGCCTTTTACGGTCAAACATCTATGTTTATTCTTTTGAAATAATAATAACAGAAACTTTCCAAATGACCCAAAAGTTTACACACCCCTTAATACTTGTCGATCACCTTAGATCTATGGGATTATAAGCCCCAGGAACTGATCACATGCAGTGTATAAAAATAAACAGTGTTCTGAAATAAAGCCTGTTCATATGGCAACCACGTTAAATTTAACTTTGAGTTCACCGATGTTTACAGCCGTCATGGAGTTGAGAAGCTGTTGCTATTGTTGGTCACTGGGGTCTGTCGTGCCCCGAGAAGGATATAATAAGAATACAGCAACTAATAATGTTTTGGGGATTCTGGAGCAAACCTGAGTACCCGGTGGAAACCCAATCAAAGCACGGTAAAAACATCCAAACTCCTTTCAGGAAGGACACGGAACTACCCTCTGCACAAAAACCACATAACTACACTCTTTAATGTCGTCTGTTTAACTGGCAAACCCTGTTTATGGTGTACCCCCCTTGGCACCAGCAGACCCCTGTGACCTTGAAAAAAAACTAGCAGCTAAAGAATAAAAAACTAATGTATTTAATGGAGTGATATTGGTTTGAAGTTAATGATAATTCTGATAAATACTGTGTAGAATCCTGTTTTGTTGCTTGACAATGTTGGAGGATTGTGCACATGGGGAATATTTGGTAAAGGGATATTAGAATGATGAGAAATTGATTATTTATTTAATTATGCTGCACTTGTGACCACCAAACAAAGCCATATTTTGGTAATCCACCGTAATGTTTTGCTTTGAGTCTTGAACTGAAAAGAGTGCCACCCACTGCCCATAAAATCCACAAATCTCACGTTATAATTTCCAAAAAACATTGAGTGATTGGATTTTTTTTTTTTAAACCAATGTTGCTTTCAAGTGGACTTTAAGTCCCCTCTCCGTGTCGGTTTAGCCATTTAAACATCACAGTCCCAAATTCTACAGGTTTTCAGAAAGACTTTCCATGCAGTGCACACTAAAATAAAGTTAAAAAAAAGAAAGTCAAGACCTGAACACGTCCTTACATGCCGAGGTCTCCATAGATGTTGAAGAACTCCATCTGAGTGCACGCCTGGATCCAGCCCACCACCCAGGTCTCGTTTCGGGGAATCGGTGGCATCGCGATCCGGGCCGATGCCTTGAAGTAAGGGGTTTTATATCGGAGGACGATCGGGGAATTCTCCTCGATTACCGTCGGGCGGCGGTCGATAGAAGCAGACAGGTCGCAAACCATGATGTTCTCGTGCTTGATTCGGGGTTTGCATGCGACGCTCTGGAAGCACCCCATTGCTGCCCAGTTGGGCTGAGTTTTATGGTGATGGGATACTTCTTTATGACAGAAAATCGGAATGTCAAAACCGCGTCAAAGGATGAGAGCTCCAAGTCTGTCCGTGTTTGATTACTCTCGGTTTGGGCTTGATGGGTGTTTTGGGGTTCAGCTGCAATCTCTAACGAGTCCCGTTTGAAATCCTCGTGGGCTTTGGCAGCTCGTCGCCCTTTGATCCGTTTCTTTCTGGTCCGAGGTTTCATGTCAGTACCGGCCGAGGCAGCGCAGGAGCCGGTCAGGTGTGGCGGGCTGCTCGCCTCGACGCGAGCTGCTTTTTCGACTGATCCTTGTCCTCTGGTCACCGCAAACCAACTCAAAGAGTGTCATGATTCACGGCCGAGGTGGAACCCTTCAAAAGTAGAGAAAACAACCGACGCTTTTCTACCTCACGTGACGTTCCAGGCTGCAGTGTATTCCGTGGATGGATATTGGGATAATGCGAGACCTCTGAAAAGACTGGCTGTAAATCAGAACTGTGCACTCTATCAAAAAAAAAACGGGAAAAATGAACTGAAACGGTCTCGTTCCCGTGCTCTCCGCGGTCGCTGTTCAGTTGCTGTGGTGCTGAATGAGCGGTCGGTCAGAAGCGCGTGGGAGTTCCGGTGCAGATGGAAGACCCCCTCACGTGTCAACACTCCGTTCATACGGTAGAGTGACGAAATGCTCGATGGCATCTCGGTTACTTTATCACTAATCAGCCCACATGCAGTTCTGTGCAAAAGTTCAGACGAAAAATGTACATTTGTTTCCACCAATGAACTCAATGGTGTGGATGAACCAAAGAGCAGAGGTGTGACCAAGTCACAATACTTTACAAGTCCAAGTCAAGTCCCAAGTCAAGGCTGATTAAAAAAAATCCCTGTAAAATATCTCGCAACAAAGTTACGATTACTTGGAGAAGTCCAAAGTCAAGGCAGGGCTAGTTTATGTACAGTCCCAAGTAAAAGAAGGGCAAGTCCAAGTCAAGTTTTAGGTCAATGCAGGGAAAGTCGCAAAATTTTAAAGTAATTTATTTTAATGTATTTAACCCTTAAATTGCAAAAAACCTAAGCATTAAATCTAAAAAACAAAACTAAACACAAGATTTTAAATGTTTATTCAATTGAAACATCTGTTGTTAACATGTTAAGCCAATAGGACTCAAGCAAAACGAATATCTAAAATGGACAAACTTCTAGGTAAACATTTTATTTGATTCATGAAGGAAAAAGTTCAGTCATGTGAAAGGAGTCCGAGGGTACTGCCATTCACTCTTCAGTAACCAAAAGATGAACTCCTCACGAAATGCGAATCTGAACTGAAAATTATTCAAGTGTTTCCGAGTCAAAGGGGTGAAGTCATGAATCGTTGGGGTCCATATCTTTTGCCGTATTGTCTAGTCAAGTCGCAAGTCACCAAATTAATGAGTAGAGTCCACCCTTTGCATTCAAAACAGCGATTCTTCTATCGTGCAGAACAGTTACGAAAAATGCAGCCCCAAATGATCAAAGACCCTTCACCATGCTTCACTGCAGAAACTCATTATTGTACCATCCCTTCAACAAACAAATTCCATGTGTTACATTTAGATGTTTTCAAAATCTCTCCCCAGCTTTTTGTAACTGTAAGCTTTAGACATTATTTCGATGATTGGTGTAGTTCTGAATTTGTATAATGTAAAAGTAGAGAAAAAAAATGGAAATAAGAATTCAAATCGATTCATATTTACCATCTCATACTGCACAGTAACAGCAAAATCACCAGAAACCCCACTTAATTGATGGCTTTTCATGTAACCATGACAACCAGAGGCAGACTGTCTTCACTGAGGCTGCTCTCATGTCAAATCTATCCATCAGGGTAACATCACTCAGTAAATTAGCTGCTATCGGTGTGAGGTCAGCAGTAGATGATTGTAATTAGAGAATCTGACTTCATCAAACAGTAAAATGCTGAATTCACTGGATGAACAGGAAAAAACACTTGTAATTCTCATGTGAAGCTTGTACTGCATAGATGCAGACATGAACAAAAGAGTATAAACATGAAGAAAGTCTCTGTGCTTGTCAAGAACTTATGTGGTTATGACTTTGACTTTAGCTAAATACTAGAGGTAAATCCAAATAAACATACGGTTCATCATAGACAATAGACATCACACTGTTTCTTAGTTGAAAAGAGTAATGTTCTGTGTATAATTAACTGCATATTACAGTTATTATTACAGTGTCAAATCTGAGCCAAAAGGATGACAGAGTAAAAGTAATAAAAGTAATAGTAGAGTAAAAGTTATATATATACATATAGACTACACACCCCACAGTCTATATTCCTACACATTCTCTGTTCCATTTATCTTTATGTCGGCTTATATTGCAATTTGTCTTTTGCTTTTGAAAAAAAAAGGTGTCCCTAGCAACCAGACGGTTTACCTTGGCAACCAATTTGGCATATCTCATTCTCAGCTTGGGAAAACATTTTGGGAGACATTTGGGTTGATCTATTTTGATCTTGGCAGCAAATGTGGTAATCTCTAAGCTTTGGAAAATCGTAGAGACATGGGGGTTGGTTTATTTTTCCATAGTGACATTGGGAACATTATTTTACTGACCCATCCATAGCAACCAGGTATATTACCTTAGCAACCAATTTGGCATTTCTCAATCTTAGCTTAGGGAAACCATTGAGACATGGGGGTTGGTCTATTTTACTCATAGTGACATAGACAAACTTATGTCTCTGATCCATCCATAGCAACCAGACAGTTTATCATAGCAACCAGTTTGCCATCTAATTATCTCAGGTTTTGAAAATGCTAGAGACATAAGGGGTTGGTTTGTTACTCATAGTAACATGGGGGAAATTATATTATATCATTAGACCCTCCTTAGCAGCCAGACTGTTTACCTCAGCAACACATTTGCCATATCTCTATCTAAGCTTAAAATTATAGAGACATGGAGGTTTGTTTATTTTACCATAGTGATATGGGAACATTATAATATTTTATTGTTATTTACTTTACTGTTATTTTTTCAATGTTTCCCATATCAACAAATATGGCAAAATAGAGACATAGCAATTAGTTTATGTTGCTCATTATGAAATTGACAACATTTTACAAGCCAACATCATCATTATTTATATTACACCCGCCTAAGACTTTTACACAGTACTATGTTTGTTTTTAAAAACGCAAAATTCCAAAGTGCAAAAATAAAACAAAATTGTTTATTGTCTTTTTCCTTTCCTCCAGTAGGGGGCGATATTGATGCAAACCTGCACCTTTTAAGTTAAATCAATACTTTACACTTTTTGCATTCTTCTGTAAATAATTATTTATTTTCTGATTCTGTATGTTTAGTAACGTGCTGAGGATTCAAATTATAATGAGGAAAGAAAAACAGCTTCAGGTTCTGTATTTGTTTGCTTCTGCAGGAAAATAGAAAGCCAAGGTGCATCTGTGAGGTAGCCTCTGTCTGAGACTGCCCTCCGCTAATGGACCGGTTAAGTTGGCTTATAATCCTTACATGGGTGGGTAAATAATCCAGGCATTTTCTCTTCATGGAGAGCACTTTAGCAGCTTTTCAATCTATGAAATGTGACTCAGTGGAGGAGCAAGAACAAGAATCCACCTTTGGTAAACAAGTCAAACACAGAATCCATGTAATCCAGAGGAAACCACGATGGTAGAGAACACTTAGAAAAAACCCTCAAATGTTTGTGTTTGGGATGCGCTGGGGCTGAGCGGCTATGTAAAGAGTGTGTGTGTTAGCGGATGACCTGAGCTAAGAGCAGAGAACGTGATGAACCCATCAGAAACCTGCATGAATCTGACCTTTCTGCTTTAATGAAATGTCCTTTGGTGTGATATTTATGTAGATAGCTCTTTCTTCCTCTTTTCCCTCCCCCTCTCTGCTCATGTAATAAAGGGTTTGAGATCCTGAAACTCCATCTCTCAACACTATCCAATGCTCACCTGAATCTCAGATGCTTGGAGGCCACAGCTCCTGTCAGATTTGCAGGCTAATCACATTCAATTCACACTGTACTCTTTGAAGATGAGCGCTGTTTGAGAAGAAGATGAAAAAGTGTCAAATTGACACTAGGTTTCTGAGAAGCTGGAGAGTACTAAACGATCTTCTCTAAATGTAAAGACCATTCTTAAGATTATTAAAGCAGATATATACAGGTATACAAGAAATATGTGTGGTGCATGTTTGTAATAATGTGACTAGATCCTTAGATTTCTTAAAGCTTGAAGGTTTTTTGTTGTTTGTGTGGATCCGTTTTATCTAAAAGGAGAGTAAAGACAGAAACACGTGTCTACTGAGAGCTAAATCTAGCAAAGCACAGAGGTCTCTTGTGTTTTGTCATCACTTGCGTCACTTGCTCCCTTTTTTACCATTTTATTTGTGGATCTCTACATTAATTTTTTGGGGCAATATTATGCTAAATCAACTTTTCTGACAGTCCAACTATATTTTTGTGTTGTTCCCTCATCGCGCCACAAGTTTCATTCAAAATCTTTCACGCATGTTTGTGTAACCCTGTATTCCTTTCTTGTGAGCTAAAAACGGCTTGATGTTCCTTGCAACGCCCATAGTTCTTACCTCCGCCCACTGACCAATCAGATTAATTGCTAGTACAGCTCATCTCAATACAGATCGTATGTGCTGCCTGATCCGGAAGTGACAGTAACAGACCTGCACAGAAGAACAATGCAGAGAAAGTGTTATCTGTCGTCTGGGTTTTGAGCTTTACTGCCTAATAAATGTTCACGCAGCAATATTAGTGGTTAATGTCAACGAAACATCATTAGAAAGAATAAACACATTCCCGATTTCAACCCCCTACAATATTTGCCTGATGTAGTTCCAATTTTTGTTCATTAACTGCACAAGAGTTTGTTGTCGTACACAGGCGCTGAACTGCGTGAAGCATGTTAGTTCTAAACTGAGAAGATTGCAATTAGAAAGTTACTAATGGTGCAGTGCTAGTATAGAGGGCTCAAATATTTATTTGAAG
Organism: Danionella cerebrum; assembly: GCA_007224835.1. NCBI lineage: Eukaryota > Metazoa > Chordata > Actinopteri > Cypriniformes > Danionidae > Danionella > Danionella cerebrum. Next base: position 31,450 of record SRMA01024132.1, on the reverse strand, counting down.
TGCTTTATAAATTCTATAATATGTCCCATTTAAAAAATTATCACCGTTGATGCATGCATTATAGTATGATGTATCCCTAATTTTAATATTTATCAGGTTTGATAAATTATTTGTCTACGGGTTAAATTCCAAGGACACCAAAAGAATTAACTTTATGACACCACAAAGTGTTAAGTCAACACTTTCAGAGGCGTCGCTTCTCCCGACATGAACCATTGCTATATCATGAATACTGAGAGAGATTCTGAATCCAGCACTAATATAAAGAGTCAGTTAAAAATAACACTTTTTTATGTTGACAACACGCATGAATGAGAGAAATCTAATTCAGTTTCATCAAATTCAGAATTATGGTAAATTACACTAACTCTCCCTGAAGACACACTTAAATGAAGTCAGAAATTGTAAAATATTTTTTCCACACTAGATTAGAGGTTAAGTGAAGACATTTATTGTCAAACAACTGTGTTTACTCTTTTAAAATCATAATAACAGAAACTTTCCAGAACATCCTGATCAAAAGTTGATACATACCCTGGTGATTTAGGCCTGCATGCACATCTATTTTATATATAGAGTTAATTAGTTTTATATATAGAGTTTTTATATATAGAGTTAAAATACTTAATTTAAAAACAGGACATTGGATTTATTTACTGTTTGATAAGCAAAATGTCATTTGTGGTAAGTATGAGTTTGAGCTGCTGGGATCTCATCTTCATGCATGGCTGAAGAGCCTGAGGGTCCACATCACTACATTCTGCCATTAAGAGTGTGATGAGATCAGGTGACGCAAGGACATATTTAACAAGATGCATATTTGATTTGAGAATAAAGATTCAGTGGTGTAAAAGTACTCAAGTAAAAGTACCAGTACTTGCCAAAAAAAGAAAAGAAAGTCGAGTAAAAGTGTCTGTTCTAAATACGAGTCAAAGTACGAGTAAAAAGTAGCTCTTCTAAAACTACTCAAGAGTAGTGAGTATCACGTCACAGCCATTTTCTTAAAGGTGTTTCTAAGCAAGATAGAAATAAAGGAGAGGCAGAGAGAAAGGGAGAAAGATAAGAGAGAAACAGAAAGAAAATGCAAAGGGAGAGAGGGAGAGAAAAAAATCAACTGGTGGAAAAAGGAAGAGGAAGAGAAAGCAAAATAAAAAGAGACTGGTAGATTGAAAAGAGAAAGTAAGAGGGATACAAAGAGAATGAATGAGACAACTACAGGAGAGTGAGATAGAGAGAGTGAAAATAAAGAAAGATAGATAGAAAGAGAAAAATAGAGAGCAAAAAGAGAAAGATATAGTGAAAGAAAGGGGGAGAAAAGAGAGGAACAGTAAAAAGACTAAAGAATAACTGTGACACAATTAAACATTCAACAATTTTCCCGAAAACTGAAACGATAAAAGAAAATAAACGAGTTGTTCTTATGAAATCATTTCTATCTCTACTGATGGCATTGATGTCACATCGCATTTTTGGGGATTGTTTCTTTATACGCTGTTTGATTGGACAGAAGAGGTGTCAATCACTTTATAAAATAATAATAAAAAAGTAGTTGAAAGGTTAAGAACTAGAAATGTGCTCAAGTAAAAGTGTGCATTTTTAAATCTACTCGCTAAATTACAAATTCTGAGAAAAACTACTCAGTAATGTGAGTATTTGAAGTTAGTACTTTACACTGCTGCAAAGATTTACACAATTATTTGTATTAAAAGGTATTAATGTGTGCAACAAATTTGCATAGAAAGTAACCCTTGTTCTGTTACATGATAAAGCATTTAATTGTCACTGTTACATTTGCAGAAATTAGAAAAAAAAAATTAGAGTACTGGATAAAACACTGTTTACACAGTTTTCGTCTTATGAGTTTTGCACAATTTGGAGCCTGTGGGTGTTTTTATGATTTAGAACGTTTAGCTGGAATCATAAACACACAATTCTCTGCAGTAGATTCCTAACAAGCATCGTTTTAACATCCTTTAAATCCTGTACTCTACAGAAATCAACAGGTAAGATATGAATTGTGAATATTTCAAACGAAAACTATACAAATTCCTAACCCACTGTGTATTTGTTGACATGGATGCTTCAAATGTCACAGCAAAAGTTCCAAGCTGTTGATCTTTACAGAGAGTCTATGTGACCTATGTGCAGTGAGCCCTAGTGTGAGCATACTAGTGTGTGTGCGCGCGTGTGTGCGTCTGTGAGAACCATGCTGAAGCGATTTAGCGAAGCAGCGTAGCGTGCAGGACAGGAGTGATGTGGCCTGAGCCCCGGCCCTGCGCTAATCCTGCCGTTTTCAGGAGCCCTGGCCCGTACTTGATGAGCTTGGGCAAGAAAAGGTCCAGCTCTTTCTCCCTTTCGCTTTCCCCTTTTTCGTTCCCTCTCGCTCTTTCATTCTCTCTCTCTTTTTCTCATGCACCCCCCTCTCAAACCCCAGCCCTGCCTGGAGCCAGTGTGCAAATGAATGAGTTTCAAGTGTTTACTCAGCAGTTCTGTCCCTCTCTCCCTCTCTCTCGCTCTCTTACCCCTTCAAATCTTTCTCAAACCTCAGAGGTGGACGTTTTAGCATGAACACGAAATCATGTTAGAATAATAAGTTACAGTATGTTTAAAAAAGGAGAGTTGTCTCAGCAGTAAATGTTGATATACTGCTAATACGCAATTTTGGACGCTATCATGCTACTAAATGGCTATTGTCAGTGGTTACAAGTGGTACATCAAAATCATACTCAAGCAAAAGAACCAACACCGGACAAAAATATAAAGAACATTGAGGAAAAAGTAGCCCTTCTAAAAGTACTCAAGAGCAGTGAGTATCTGCACTTATATTTATAGCACGAAAACAGACACGTGGGTGGCTGACAACACAAAATTGATTGTCTGTGTGTCTCATAGAGATAAAAAAAAGTTTAAATGTTGGTCTTCTGATAAGAGATAGATATACATCTGTACCAATGGTGTGTATTAAGATTTCTACTTGGATTTTGATCCAAACAATAAAAAAAATGTCATATGGCGTGACCCAACACAGGTTTGTTTTTGGTAATTCAGGTAAACATCAATAGAACACAAGGACATCAGTATCAATAAGTCATTTTTTTACCATTGTCATGAGGTTTATGAGAATTTATTGAAGATATTCTTAAAGATTTGACGAGCCTTCCTTTGCATGATGATTTAAAAACATAAACCAAATGACCAAATTTTCACACAGAAATGTTAAATATCAAAGATGTCACGATTAAAATGTTGGAGAAAGTGATTTGAGAAAATACACACTCCATTTCCCTTCTATATAAAAATATAAAGTGACGCTTTTTTTCTTCAAGATATTGGTGCATATTTTCAACACTAATAGAACATACATATATTTATACAAAAAAATAATTTCAGGCAGGAAACAGTGAAAATCCCCATGTTCTGTTGAACATCACTTAAAATGTCCAGCTGCCGGCACCACCTGTCCAGCATTCCGATTGTGCAGCAGTGATAGAATATATACAGTTTGTGCAGTGTGCATATAATTGAAAATGTTATAACATAAGTACAATAACAAGTTATTTTTTAAAGAAAATTTGCCAATTTCAGTCACACCATAGTAAGACTACCTCATCTTGAAAGCGCAGAAGCTGTTGTTGAAAGTGAAAGATCTTTAAAAATAGATGATTTTGTGGGATCCCACTTCAAAGACAATGTTCAGCTACTGGTGTCACATGACTTTTCTGTTTTCACTTGCTTTCGGCTGTGGAAGAGAACAGTGACAGTTAAAGAGTAAATCTGGAATGTGGTTCTTTTTCTAAAATTGGAATGAAACGTGTGTATGTGAGTCAGCGTGTGAGATGAAAGCGTAATATGGGGGGATTACCATGAGATGGTAGGCCCTGGGGCTGCTGTGGGGGTGGCTGTTTCCTGGCTCTAGCCCTTGTTTGTCTGCCTGACCTGGCAGCATTCGAGGCAGATCCTGCTTGGATACAGCCCTGATCCCACGCCTGTCTGAAGCTGTTAGCATGCAGCTCGCTTTGGCTAGCTAGGCTTAGTGTGCCTGGGTATAGGGGGGTCAGGTTGGTGTAGGAGGCCACCACATGCTTTGTGCTTGGGCACAGCTGAATGCTGCATGGCTGATGACTCTTGTCTTATTCACCATTTCTCTCTGATCAGTCAGAGCTGTTTCATGTCTAGCAAACACTTCTTTTTAGAAACATGTAACCAGTTTCACTCCAGTCCGCTGCTCATAATGTACTTTGAGCAAGCAAAGGGGTCGATTTCTACCTTCTGAGCTTTCTGTCGATCCTTGTGTTAAAAAGCAAAGCCCTTGTAATTCCCCAATCGGTTTAACTATTCGTTTTGAGATGTGCTCGCTGCTTTTGTCTCTCTGTAATTCGATCAGTGGAATCCCGAGACATCGATGTTGAGTGCTGTTTTAGCCCTGGTCACTCTCTAGTCTCATCCTGGAGAATTAACCAGCAGTATTTACTTAAGTTTGTGTAAAGCTTTCATAGCTCAATTGCTCTTTTAAAGGCTTGTTTTTATTTTTCAATTGGTGGATCGAGAGCTGGTTTGGGAAGTCTGTTGCAGCCTTTCTGTGTGTTGTTTCTGTGTTGGATACACAGTGAACCCTGGGCAAACTCTGGGCCTGTGATAAAAACAGAGAGAGAGAGAGAGCGAGAGAGTGATCAAAGATAGAAGCCAAAGTTTTCCTTGCATTAAAAACTTTTTCTTGCTTCAAATTATATTTTGTTTTATGGTGCTCTTCGAAATAAAACCAAAGAAGTATTTGGAATGTATTACCTTTTCTGGTGTACTGAGAGAAGAATGACAATCTGTTGAATGGATATAAGAATGATTAAATGGAGTGTCTGTGGTGAAATGATTCTTAAATTCTCCCTTTTTTAAAGATGAATTGTTTGTTGAAAAGAAGATTTAAGAGATAAATTCTTTTATGCCAACCTCGCTTTGTGATATCTTACCATTCAATATGATATCGAACTTGTGCTCTCAAATGTTTGGCAAAATGTGAGATATCTGGCCAATCCTACATCTTAAGGAAGAACCAATATATCTCCAATATATTTGAACAGGACTCTGACTGCATTATTGTGCGCATTAATGGTCTGAACCCCTTTTAGGTTAAGTGGGAACAGCTTAAGCATAGGGTGCAAAGGAAGATTCCATCAAGCACATCCATCATGTGTGGATAGGAACCTGTGAAAATTGGGAAATCTTAAGTTTGGTAGAAAAGTGGTGAAATGTTGTTTTTAGCTTTTGTTGATGGATTATCTCAACAAAGTTATTTAACAAAACTGTGGCCACTTTTTATAGAAGTATGAGTTTTTCCTCAGCTTTTTTTTACGATTCAAACTTAGAATTCTTAGAACTTAATTTAGAATTCATTGGAGATGATAAGTTTTTGTGATTTCTAACAAACTTGGTACTATTTCCAATCTTTATAGCTTTAAAACATAAAGCTGCAGTACAATATGGTGAAACTGGTATTAGCATCAGAAAAAATCCCAGTCTTTACTAGAGGTAACAATTTATTGTGGCACAGTATATAGCGCTACAATACCTTCATGGCACACATCATGAATTTGCTCGTCAATATAACATCTCGGAGCTACAGTATACACTCACACCTCGTATAAACAGGCAGTAAACTTTTGTTGGAAAACAAGTGATGCACAAATGTAAAGTCTGCCCCCTAGTCGGTGGAGGATTTACATGCAGCACAGTGACTTTACGCACCTGGTAATTAACCCTAAACCTATTCCATTTACATTAGTTTTTGCATTTATGCATTTGGCGGATATTTTTATCTAAAGTGTCTAACATTTCAAGAAATGAACACATTTCTTGGATGCCTGGGGGTTGAACCCACAATCTTTGTGTTGTTAGCACATGCAGTGCTCTGCTGACTGAGCCATAGTACATAATAACCCCACTCCCAATCCCAATCTGAACCCGAACCCGAACCCTCACACCTACTCTTACACTATACACATCGACCTGAAGTTTCGTTATGAAGTTTCATGCGGCGACGCACCTTGATCTAAAACCATGGGCACCAACGGGACATCACACACTGGAAAGAAACTTAAAAATGTTGGTAAAGTTTCATTGTTTTCATTGCAGCTTAAACTTTTAATTGAAGGTTCATCTAAAGATACATATCGTGTACCTAAAATAGTGATATTTATTTTATTGTGAGCTGTTACACTCCTGCTCTATTCCCTTTATTCTAAACATTGTATGATGACTTGTCAAACTGTGAAAAAAAACTTTTCGATTTTACAAAACTTCTAAACTTTTGTCAAACAAAAATAAAGACTCAAAAGCACAAATCTACCCCATAAAGAACCGAACAAATCGTGCATTTTTAACCCGCGAGGTCCAATCTGTGGCATCACGAGAAGGCTGGTGACGTCACTCTGCCCTTTCTATAAAACTCCCCCCGACCCTCTCACCTGTTTAGACAAACACCTCTACAAACTCCAGGAGAGCGCTCGCAAGTTTTGCCAGTGCTGTCTGTTTGGAAAGTAAGCTTTGGGAGTTTGAAATTCTTGGAAGGCAAAAAAAGTTTACACCAGGCAACTTTTATGAATCTTGCAAACTTTTCCTACTTCACGGGGATGTGCAACATGACTGCAGAGTCGCAGCACTCGCCAGCAGAGGCGGCCAGTCCAGTGGTGCTGTCTCCCAGCGTGAGCCTGGACTCCCCGCTCCCTCTTCCTCCATCCGCGCTCACCCTCCAGCCTCGAACCAAGGATGGCATCCTCATCAAAGCCGAGCCTCGGGGCAGCAGCCCAACCATAGACCGAGAGGAGGTGCTTTCCCTGGGTCAAACTGAAGAACATCTGCCCGCCACGGGCAGCCGGCGGAGGAAAAGGCCGGTGCAGCGAGGGAAACCTCCATATAGTTACATAGCGCTCATAGCAATGGCCATCGCCAATTCCCCGGAGAGGAAGCTCACCCTCGGCGGCATCTACAAGTTTATCATGGAACGCTTTCCTTTCTACCGAGAGAACTCCAAGAAGTGGCAAAACTCCATCAGGCATAACCTCACCCTCAACGACTGCTTTGTGAAGATCCCTCGAGAGCCCGGAAGGCCCGGTAAAGGGAACTACTGGACGCTTGACCCCGCCGCCGAGGACATGTTCGACAACGGGAGCTTCTTGAGACGCAGGAAGCGCTTCAAGCGGACTGATGTGAGCACATATCCTGGCTACATGCAGAGTTCGAGCGCCTTCACCCCCACACCGATGGGTAGACAGTCGTACCCCAACACCTTGTACCCGGGGGTGACGTCTGGCTACGGGACACAGTTGGCAGCTTCTCCGCACCCGGCGATGCTGCATCACTACCAAGCTTCACCAGGGGTCACCCAGGGGCAGCCACGGATGTTCAGCATCGATAATATTATCAACCAGCAGACGGTGATGCAGGGCACGGGGGATCTGAACGCGCAGTCTCTTGGCCTGGGTGCAGGGGAGCTGGGTAGCATGAGCTCCAACTGTTCGGTTTCCACCAGCGAGCCTTCATGCTTTCAGGCTCAATCCATTAATCCCGCGAGCAACATGCTGAGCAGGAACACTGGCTCTCTGGCTGCAAATTTGACCGGCAGCTACTCGTATCCGTCTCCGACGTCGCCTTCTCATTTGTCCGGTGTCGCGCAGTCCGGCTTCTCTCCCGGAGGCTCGCAGGTGTATTGCTCGGGAAACAGAATTTCTCTGCCGCCGGTGCGCTCTGGCTCGTGTGGAGATCACACAGAACCACTTTTGGGACTCTCTGGACCAACGATGAACTCATATAATAACGCATACATGAGACAAGCCAATTTTGCCTCAGGATTGGAGAGATACATGTGAATTCTTTTGCATCACTGCACTTAAAGAGCTAGTGCGTCAACATTCTGTGTGAATTACAAAAAAGTGTCACCTCTGCGAAATGTTACCTTTTGTATTGTTGATATGTAGTCTGAAAAGTTGTCTACCCGTTTGTACCATAAACGAGAGAAAAGTCTTTGTAAATAGCCTATATTTTATCCAATAAATCATTTTTGAGTAGCACGCGTTTTGTATGTTTTAGAACAAATTTATTGTTTTTATGTAAACCCCAACTTTTAACAAGCATACTGGGATCTTTTTTTGATCTTTTGTGCATTTATGCTGTAGCTTTAACTGTACTAAAGTGTCATTTAAAATAGCGTTTGGTTGAAAAATAAAGTAGTACACTACATAGAATGCCCCCAAGCTTAAGCTCCAACCACTGATCATTACTTTTGACAGTGCCTATTGAAACAAAATGAGATAAAAATGAACTTTTGTTCATTCTAAACATTCAATACTGACCTTGTCACAATAATGTATTGTAATAAATAACGGTTACGTTACAATACAAAACACAACATGCTATTGTCAATTCTGAATGATGCAGACGCAGCATGTGCTTTCTGTAAAAACAGTATGATAAAAAATTTCCCGTAAATATACAGCAGTAAAGTTTCCGTATAATGCCTATACTGTGTGTCTGGTTCTAACGTAATGTAACGAATACCTTAGTAATACCTTTGTAATTAACTATTTACTTTTTTCTGTATTCATATTGCTTTCTACGTTTTACTTACGTTACTTATACAAAATTAAATGCTCTAAAGAAAGTAGTTCCCTCAAGCTTCTATTTTGACGAATCAGCGCCTCCTGTCATAAAATACCGGAGGTCGAACTGCGCAGGCGTTTGAGAAATCGTGAACGCGTCTGTGGCTGATGAAAGAGATGCGTTTGTGAATAAAACGCGTCAGTGAAGCTTGATCGAATTCTTTTTGAACATCAGATCGCAGATGGTGAACTTAGAAGATGTTCTTGAAAATCTAAATGAATTTGCTTTGAGCAGTTCATTCCCTCCTGAATTTGATTATACGTATCTAAAATAGTATTACTATAAATATATATTATATGTAAAAGTGAGAAATAAATTAATTATCTCTTCCTCGACGTGGAGATCTGGTGAGAATATCTATTTATGCCCCCCCCCCCTCATCCCAAAACTACATTGGAATATTTTTATAACAAAAATATTAGAGTACACATAATTATTTGAACAATTTTTGCTTTGTAGTAAATTATCAACTTTTCTTATTCTTTATAATACCGTATACAATTATAAAAATACGTTTCATTCTTAAGTTTAACACTATAATGGACTTTAATAAACTTATTGAGTAAGCTTCACTTTGATTTCAACTTCTTTAATAATTTTCTAGTGTGCTCTTTTTACTTTTATTCAAGTAACTAAATTTATACAACACTGCCTAACTATTGTTAGTTCTTATTAAAATCGCTGTTAGTATAATATATAACTAACTATTAGGATATTTACCCATCATACTTTTTATAGCACATATTCGTTGAACCAAAAAAATCACAACCAAAACGTTTGAGACATTTGTTTCATGTTTTTATTTCAGTTAGGTTATTTATTTTATCATTAGCATTAATCAGTGAATAGTTGGTTTAACCTAAAAGCAATATTTTATGTCTATTTGACCCGCAAATTGGTCTTAAAACTACTCAAAATTTTGTGTATAACCAGGTTAAAATCCAATTAGTCTTCTAATTTAGCGCTGCAAAAACAAATTTTGTTTTACCTTATTATTGTCGATATTTAAAGAGTAGAGGTGAGATGGTTTTTTGAATAAACGACTATTTTAGAGCCGAAGCATTTCACACAAAATCCACCAGATGTCAGTGTGATACAAAATTTCTGCAAAATTAAAAATAATAATAAAAAATGTTTTACAGTGTTTTGTCTGACAAATATTCAATAATGCTTCCTTTGTGATACGATTTGCTTCGTGTAGAGATAATAAAGGATGCTTCGAAAAAAAGTAAAAACTTGTGTCATGAAAATAAGTTAAATGAATTCAAATTAAAGGCTAAAATCCGAGTTTAATGAGATCTAAAGGATTTTCTAAATTACTTAGAAATGACACTCAATTTTTTTAATTCACCAGACCATCATTGGGGTATAGAAACACATATTGGTGCGTAATGTAAACAGACTGTTCATTGAATCTTTCCAATAAAAACGGCTATGAAATGTGTTCATTAAATATAATTCCTCATAGCGTGACCTGCACTCCCCCGTGGAACCGTTAGATGGCGTTAGTGCTGCGGTTAAACTCGTATATTCCTCTGTCGCGTCCCAACCAGTGAGTCTACTTAAAAGTGCTAAAAAGAAAAATGAAACGGGAAGAGAAGACTTTTTTTGTCAGTTTAACCTTGTTTTTTTTTCAAAGAGTCATCTGCTCAACAAAATTCACGAACAAACAACAGATGACTCTCTGAAATCGAACCAGGTTAACTCTAAACACAAACTGAAAAAAAAACTCTTCTCTTCCCATTTCATTTCTCTCGTACACCATAGGATATTTAGATTTGAATTATCCTGCAAGAAGAGATTACCCACAGAAAAAAAGATTTACATCGAAAGAACATCAAATTTGAGCAGCATGGCTTGAAATGTGTGCTGGGACCAGAGCTTCACAAGGTGCTTACTGTAGATGTTCCAGTGGCTTTTTGTTTTGTTCCATAAGTGATCAGTCATGGGAGTGGGAATATTAGGCATGCTTTGGAGTTATTTTTCACGTATTTTGTCATAATTTACCTTTAAATTTTGTTTAAATAGTCTTCACAGAGGAAGACATTTCACTTAATATTCCATAACAAAAGATTGAGAACGTCCCTGATGTCAAGTTGAGGTAGCACAATGTGTAACTGGTCTGTGGAGTTAAACTATTGAATTAATTAACTCATTGATCATATACGTCCCAAGACAGTGTTCAATTTAAGACTTGACAAGGGATTTTAATAATTGAAAATGCTCTTAATTATGTAAAGTACTCTTGCGAACATTTCTGATGCTTTTTTGTGATACTTGACTTAAAATCGATAAAATTGCGTGAGAATTTACACTTTCAAAAATTGGAAACATTTTTATTATGATTCAACGTGAGAAAATAAAAAGCAGAAAGTGATTTGGTGATTGTTGAAATATTGAAAAATGATCAACATCAATATTTCTTATAGGCATATTTGCACTAACAGGATAAATGTCGTGTTCGTTTACAAACGACAAAGACGATCTGGGCTGCTAAAGAAACTCTTGTTGTGTTAGGAAACAATTTTAGCAGCACAAAAATGTTCTTTTAAAACATGAAATAAAATCGAAGATTAGAATATATTAGAAGCTATACTGTACCAATATTTTAGGTTTGATATAATGTATAATATACAATGTCGCTAAAATGAAGTGAGCTTAAATTGAGGGGAATTGAAGATTCAATGTCACTGCGTTTATTGAGATAATGAAGATCCGTGCGTTTATCGCTTATGTATATTGCAGGTAAAAGAGGCTTAAGAGGTTTTAACTTGTTTATCTTATCTTAAAACTTTCACAAATGTACAAAACATAGGCACTTTTGAGAAAATAATTCGTTGTGATTTATAGTTAGATCCCATATATTGACATAATGTTTTTTGACAGATTTTTAGGAATTAAACCGTGATTCCATTTAACTTTCACTGTGAGAACAATTTATTTATATATAAACAAAGATTTTTTTAAATAATTATGTTACAATATATAATACTAAATGTTACAATTACATAGTCGTTTGTGAAAAAAAAGAAAAAGAAAACCTTGATGGGTTTTCCTCGTTTACTGGCTTTTAAAATATTGTATATAATGGTTTCTACTTTTCAATTGTACTGCACGGGTTAAGGATAGACTGCCTCCGCTGCCGTTCGCTGCGTAAACGGCCCGTAGTTCCTGGTTACTGACAAGCTGATCACGTGACGGTGGAGCCTGAATAAATAGTTTTTGGAAGCCGCGTGTGGGTATAGCCTGCTTGGAAGGTCTTTCCCGCACAGCGCTGCGACTATACACGGCATTAAATGCGCAAATACTGCAAATGCGTCGCTGAATGCATAGATCCTGCGAGCTGAGCGTGTCGAAATCATATGGACGAACTACAGGCTCCGCGAGAAGCAGATCGAGCTCTTCCCCGAGTGTCCGGTTCAACGGGAGCGCGCTGAGCTCTGGACAGTTCGAGAGTGATGAAAGTCCGACGCGAATCTGGCTTTTTCTTCTCATAAGCTCAACCTTTTCTATGCAGCGGTGGGACGAGAGAACAGATATTGTTGGCTCCTGGAGGACGGGATAAGAGACTGAAGGACGCAGAGCTTGTGTTGGTGCAACTCGAGGCTGGACACGGAAGACGAGAGGAGAAAAGACTCTCCAAGGATGACTTTGGGAACGGACATGTCGGACAGCTCTGCTCTTTCCGACGACGTGGACATCGATGTTGTTGGCGGGGATATTGTAAAGGAGGGCAAATACCTTCACCATCATCATAGTTTTCACTTGGACAATGACTCCGATGATAATTTATCTCAGAGCGCAGGAGAGGGCGCAGTCTCTCCGGGCCAAAGCAGCTTGGACTGTCCGACAGAGCGAGCGGGAACACGCGATGACAGCCGAACCGGCGTGTTGCCTGGGGATAAGCCTGGGAAAAACGCGTTGGTGAAACCCCCTTACTCATATATTGCTCTAATAACCATGGCCATTTTACAGAGCCCGAAGAAACGCTTAACTCTGAGCGAGATCTGCGAGTTCATCAGCAACAGGTTTCCTTATTACCGGGAGAAGTTCCCCGCTTGGCAAAACTCCATCCGTCACAACCTGTCCCTTAATGACTGCTTCGTCAAAATACCCCGTGAACCCGGTAACCCTGGGAAGGGCAATTACTGGACCCTCGACCCAGAGTCCGCAGACATGTTTGACAACGGGAGCTTTTTGCGCAGAAGGAAGCGCTTCAAACGGCACCAGACCAATGAGATCCTGAGGGACGCTGGGGGGTTTCTCCCGGGGTTTGGTTACGGACCGTACAGTTACAATTACGGCCTGCAACTGCAAAATTTCCACGCGCATCACCCCTACCACCCGCACCACCCAGGAGGCGCGTTCCCTTTCCAGAACACACCTTGCGCTCTCCCCACACCTTCATCGATATTCACCTCTCCACACAGCTTGCCTTCGTTTCTGGGAACCGAGCTGAGGAAGCCTTTCTATCCTCAGCTCAGCCCTACTCTCCCCGGTCTGCCACCTCTCAAAACGGACACCAATGTCCCAAGTCGGCCCTCTTTCTCCATAGACAATATTATTGGAGCGGGGAGCTCTCCAGCTTTACCATACAGCGCACAGTCGGGTGGCCAGGCTCAGATCTTAGCCATGCTGACCCCAGCGCTTGCCTCGGCCACCAACCACTTGAACCTAACACCGGAAGCTACGCTTCAGCCCGGCGCGCCGGCTTTCTCCAGCAAAACGCCAGGCCTTAACAACTGCCCTTTCTAGAGAGCATGGCAGCAAATAAAAAGGGCAGCAGTCCTGTTAATTTTGGTTGTGTCATCATTTGCTAAGGTAGGCTTTACACCCGATATCACACTCTAAAAATGATGGGTTAAAATAATCCAATATGGTTTTTTTTGGTAACCCAATGTTAAGACCCAGCGCTGGGTCCGAAAATGATCGAACCAAGTGCTGGATTATTTAAACCACAGCCCAACACTGTAAACATGACCCAACATGCCTAACTCGGTAGTTGGGTTAAAAAATAACCCAGCATTTTTTTAGAGTGCGATGACGCCCTTTTCATGTTTCTGAATTCTTTAATAGAGTTAATTATTATATTTATGAGCTGTACATATGTAATATTTTCAAAGTCCGAAAGAAGTCCATGTAAATACAGTTCACAGCTCTCCAGAGAGTAATGTTTTGGTTGATTTAAATTTAATTATTCTATTGTTTTGTATATTTTGTGAGTTGTTAAAAGCACTGTCAACACCGAGACTTAAACTCAGGATTTACTTGTTGTGAAAGCACATTACCAGAGACAACGGGGGCTGTATATATAGATTACTTCTAGGAGAATTTCCTATTTCCCAGAAGTATTATGGTGAATTTTAATCTTCTTTTACTTCTGTGGTTCTTGGTGTACGTCGCAATACCTCTTTCCGCCTGCCTCTTGTGTTTATATTTCATTAGTCCACTGAGAAAAATATCTGTGAAAGGAATGTTGTATGTAACAATACAAAACAATGTCCATAGGTCTTTTGTGATGCAACAAAATAAATGTTTGTGAGTTTTCAAGATGTTTTTGGTAACTTCTTTCGTTTTTATTTTCCGATCGGGCCTACAACACAGAAAATAACGAGTTACAGGTAAACTTTTCTTGATGACGCGTTTTTTGAGGGTTGTTTTAAGCACCAGATCAGTCATAAATTTAATGCAAAATGCAGCCATATTTTGCAAAAATGTCTATAAACATGATTTTATATCGCCTATAACATCAGATTTTCCTTCTAATAAGTCATTGCCAACGCGCATGTTCCCTCTTGTGTGGGGCGATGGGCCATGATAATTGACCAGATTCTGGCAAGCGACAAAGTGCTTAAGCAATGCGAACATCAGCGCTTGAAAGCCTGTAATTGAAAGTGAGGGTTCTACATGGAAACCCACGAACTCTTTTGAGGATTCGTTGCTAATTTGAGGTAGTATTTTATTCGTATGGAATCTAATCCCCAATAATGCAGCTTTTTGCCCATTTGTTGATGTTGTCACTGAAGACCTTGTCCCTAAGACCTGAATGGGCACCCAGCAAGTGGTCCCTATAGCAGGACAAGCCACACACATTTGCTTCTGAAAAGCTATCGTCTTAAAAGACTCTCGGCTGTCCGCTTTCATGTCATCAGTGTTGTCTTGAGACATCTACAAAAGAAGCAGCGGGAATTCACCGCGTTGAGAAAAACAGACTGATGAATCCATTTCAGAGCTGGCTGAGCACATGGTACTATGCAGAAGGTATGATGAAAAGCCCCCTTTATTTACTTGCTTCGTGCGCAAATGGGTAAATTTGCCTCGTGGGGCGTTTTTGACAACTGCTTGCTGGACATAAAGGAAGGATTGACTCACTCACCGTATTTTCAAACTTTCGGTTATGGTTAGACCGCATTTTTTTAAGCCTTAAATAATACACAAAGCTAACAAACTGGATCATATTTTAAAAAAAGCAAACAAATTTGTAACTCAAGGTTTACTGTATTAACCACAACTTCATCACTACCAGGCTGCGCGTGCGGACGCGTGCTTAATTATTTTAGAGAAAGTTGTTTTTATAAGAGGTTTTTATTCTTGTAAATATATGTTGGAAGTCTCAAAATAAGAAAACACTGCAAGGGAGATGCGTGGCCAAAGGGGTTGTCTGTCAAAAATCTATATGCGTCATGTATACAAAGAAATACTTATAACTAGTTTTTATCCACCATAATACCGAAGGCTGGCTGTTTACACCATTTCGAAATGTTTCACCGTATAAGAAAGGGAGTGAAGAAGTCCCGGCACCAATTTGCTTACTTTTATGTTTGCTAATTTAAAACACATTCATTTTTAGGAAAACCAAATTCAGCAAAGGCGCTTGGTTATGGAGGCGAGATGGTTAAAAATCTTCTTTCTGCTCCAGTCTTGGTGTGGATCTTAAAGAGAAATCACATCACTGTCCTGTAATCGGATCGAAAGTGTAAATCATGGGTTACGGCTTTAAATCCCACTAATTGCCCGTTCATTTCGCTCTCGTTTTTTCTAAGCTTGTGGCACGTTAGACACACCACGAGGGACCACCCACGATTTGGGATAGGCAGCAAAGGGCCTATCTCTGCTTTTTTTTTTTTTTCTAACACCGCTGTAATTTCTAGCGGAAATCTGTAAAACAACTACCAGCTTCTATTAGTAGTTTTATTCGTTCTGTCATCTTTATATTTACTTATATTAATTTGTCGATTTGTCGTACATTTTGCTCAAAAATTATGGACCACACTGAGAGGGACCAGAGTGCGTGGGTTTAAATTTGCACTGAATTCAATTTGCCGTATTGTTAGACTTAAACTGAGATAGACTTGCCGTTTAAAGTTTATTTTAAATTCTTATATTGATCAAACAGTGTACTTAATAATGCATTTTATTGTTGACCAGGTATTCAATAACTTTCATTCAATAACCTATTATTATTATTATTATTATTATTATTATTATTATTATTATTATTATTATTATTATTATTATGGCCTTTACTTGAAAAGTCGCTTTGGATAAAAGCGTTTGCCAAATGCATGCATTCAAATAATTGATTATAAATTTAACTGGTTTCAACTATGACCAGTTATTAGCCAAATGTAATTATCTTTAACTAATTTAATAACATAAGATTATTATTGAACATTGATGTCGTGTAAAATTCGCACTCATTCGCATATATTCCTTCCAGGAGAAGTTACCATAATAATTACATTTTCATGCTACCGACTCCGTTCTAAAGCGGCTAAATAATGCGAAAAGCTTTTTCTTTGAACATTCAGGAAATGAATCATTCATTTTGTTTAATTTAACTATTATTTAGATTCACTAACTAAATTGAGGTAAAATATCAAAGAGTGCTCACGCTGAAATTATTTTAAATCATTTCAAAGTAACCTTTATAATAATTGGCCTTTTGTTATTAGCGATTATTATTTGTAAGTAACGAAGTTCTCGTCCAATCACGTCTTCCTGATATCCCTTTTAATTCACCCATCACCGATGGAATCGATTGTTTGATGAATAAAGGGTGACGAAATAGTTCCGTAAATATTCACTCTTGAAATTGTATTGAAGTGTTATTTAATTGGACATATTTAGATTAATAAAATATTATTTTTGCACGAGACGGGCTGTTGATTGCTAAATAATTGTACAATTAATAACAACAAAAATCAGCACAGCTTTTTCACAGAGGAAACATGAAATGTAATAATTCTACCCCTTAATAAATACATAAAAATAGAAATAAAAGGCTAAAGAGTGTCGCGGGTCTGCGATTCACCGGCAATTCATTCTATTGGCTGAAGCTTAATTACTGGGCTTTGAATCTTTAGGGGGAAAAAGGTCATATGTATGTGTACACTGCATTGTGTTTATGGTTTTGAAATCCAAATAAACAAACTTAGATTTTTTTGCAGTGCTATGATATTTTAGCCAACTACTACAAGTTTGATGGTTGTGCAGCGGTCTGCATTAAACCGAGTGCACCGCACCCCCTTCCTCTCCCCTCAGTGTATATCTGTAAGCTACAAACTCTTTCAGTTTAAACGGAGACATGAACAGATGATGGGAGCTCTCGTTCTGCTCATTGTGAAGGAATGCCGTCGGCCGGGTCCCATGACACCCTGGCACGAAGCAGAGATGTACGGCCACTATAAATCAGGCCTTCCCTCCCCAGACCAGCATATCCCCCTCCATGTTTTTCCAGCGCACCGAGGAATCCTCTGCTTAATTAATTTAGAATGTGTAAATAAAGAAGAGATGCAGGCCTCCCCTCTTCCCTGGAAACAAAATATTAACTTTGGAAGTGTTCGGCCCATCTACTTGGACTCACTGGAGGACACCTGCTGCTGGCCCGACTGCCATCCCACACACCGCGATTCATAGCAAATGTGTCTTGAAGTGACTGTTGCACACTTCCTTCCTCCAATCCGTCCTCCGTCTCCTCCAAAAGAAGTAACAAACACCCCTCCGAGATGTGGGCGGGATACCATCGAATCTAAGCCGGGCTTAGGGACGGTTTAGGGTAAGCGTTATGGAAGCCGTGGACTTAACTTGTGACCTAAAAACTCTTAGTTTGATGGAGAGGGGCAGCTGTCGTCTGCTCGGGGGTTGTCCAAGTCCACCATGAAAACTGAATTTTTTTTAATGACTTCCCAAAGCTCATAATGAATGTTTCATTTTTCTTGTTTAGAAAAGGACACTTTACGGTTACAGAGTAGTCCATTTTTTATGTCATCAAAAAAATTCAGGAATTGAAACTCAAGTGTTATTTTGTGAGGATTTGGTGATTCTGTTTTATGATTACAAATGATATTTAAATTTTGAATTTTCTGTATGAAATCCGAAAAGCATGCCAATGCTTCAATTTGAATAAAAATACTGTGGCATGGGGGCAATCATGGCACTGCAGAGGGAAAGGTCATCTGGATGCCTGCATCTCCCCAGTTTGCTGACCAGTCAAGCACGCTATCACCATGGTTATTCAATCAGCTTTTTACATTCAAGCAATTTGGCAGACATTTTTATCCAAAGTGACTTACATTTACAGAAAAGAACACATTTCCTTGCCTTGGGGTTGAACTCACAATCTCTGAATCCTCAGACTGAACTACATGACTGTTTTTAGCTAAAGTGTGCAGCTGCTAAGTCCCGCTGGAAACTAAAACCAGCATCTCCATAAAGCTGGTCAGAAAATAAAATGCTCAGAAATGTCCAGGTTGACATTTTGATTCTGAACTACAGAAATCACGTTGGACCAACCTCCGAAGCCAAGATCATCACTCACTTGTGAAAACAGACTTAACAACTCTTCACCTCCTGTGGACTCTGGGAGTCGGGGACTAGATTTGAAAATGCACAGACAAATTGTCTGAAATCCTGAACCAGAGACACAATCTGAAGCTTCTTATATCAGGGCTGAGAAGAAAAGGAAAATGGCTGTTGGTCAATGGGCCATTATTTATTCTCTTAACGCTAAACCTTTCCACTATATCTTCTGTGAGCAACCAGCATCTTTAGCAACGGCCTTTGTGGCTTGCTCTCCTTGTGGAGGGTTGTCAGTGACCGTCTTCTCCACCTTTCTCAAGTCATCAGTCTTTTCCTAAAGGTGCAAAAATTTTGGCAAATTTTCATGATTTTCTTTTATAAGCCGTTGGTTCTCTGTATAAGAAATTTCATCATTTAGGAGACAAAAAGTCATATTTGAGAAGTGAAATAAACTTTATACGGTTTTTGGAAAGTGTGCATGAATTATTGAAACAAAATTAGGCATGTTCATAATTTTAGACTCAATATTCTCCTTTTGCAGCCTCTAAAGTTCCCAGTAGAGTCTACAGCGGGTATTTTGGACCATTCTTCTTTACAACACATCTCCAGTTCAGTCAGGTTTGATTGTTTCTGAGCATAGACAGCAAACATTTTCAATAATACTCAGATGTTGGGGCTGAGATGGCACTTCCCGAATGTTGTACTTGTTCCTCTCCATGAATGCCTTATTTTTGAAGCAGAGTTTAAGGCCGAAGTCTCGAAAGATCCATCCCTGGTGCAACTTCAACTTTGTCACTGATTCCTGGACCTTGTTCTCCAGAATCTGCTGATATCCTTGTGACTCAAGTAGATTCCCAGTCCCTACACTGGCCCACACAGCCCCAGAGCATGATGGAACCACCAAATTTGACAGGAGGGAGCAAATGGTTTTCATGGAATGCTTTGTTGTTTTTTCACCATGCATCAACCTTGATTTGCCCAAATAAATCTATTTTAGTTTCATCACAGCACAGTGACACCCTCCACGGCAATATGATGTTAGGTCTTCACAGTTGGTCTGAGGTTTGACTGTGACTGTTCTGTGCCTCGGCTTATCTAAGATTTTTCTTGCCTTAAATAGAACTGTGCCTCTGGTCTTCCAGTTCTGCACAGCTGAAACTGGGAACTAAAATCTCAGAGACAGCTTTCTGTATCCTTCCACTTGAGGTCTCTCTTTTAAATACTTAGTAATGATTAGTTTCACCTGAGTATTGATGCCAAGGGTCTAATAATTAGTGTTAAAGGTATTGAAATGATGTATTTACTTACATTTATATTTGTACATTCCGCCTTGCGTCTTGTTCATTCTGTATCTGCTGTATTTTGTATGGTGTTTTGTTTTTGTGGATTTTTTATGTTAAGGACCTGTACTCTGTCTATGTCGTGCAGAAATATTGACAATAAAGCTGACCTTGGCTTTGGCACGGGTGGATAAATAATGCACATGCCTAGTTTAAATAATTCTTGCACATTCCAATTATATTAACTTTATTTCACTTCTCAAATATTGACTCCTATTTAACCCCAGACAACCAATGATTTATAAAAGAAAATCATGAAAATGGACAGAGGTGCATATAACATTTCCAGCAGTTTCACGCCGAATGGTTCTGAAATTAAATCTATGGGTTCGTGTCGAGGCACAGGTTTCACACAGTCTCTCTGTAGCACATCCAGAAGAAAGATTTTCCCTCGCTCTGTTGAAACAGAATAATGATCTTTGCTTTTCCAAACACATTTCTCGACGGAAAGTACGTACAGCTTTTCATCTTGAAATTAAAAACTTAATTCCCGTGTCACCTCTAACAGATCTGATTTCCACAGTAAAAGGAATTAGATACGCGTCTGCCCAGGGCCAGGTGAAAGAGGAACTTTGTCAGTGTAGGCATTTCATATCTAAGATTGTTTTCGGAAAGAATGGGAAAGTCCCATGATAAAAATGAAGTTTACTATCCAGAGTGAAATGCGATCAGAGAGAGGTCACGGGGCCAAACTTTTTAAGACTAATGTTTATTTAGAGAAGTGAGCGCTGTCTATGAGCCTCCTGCGTTCTCCTCGAGCGCAGCGTTAATGTCTTTCACAGAGCGGAGCTGACTGGACCCACCGCGCGCGCGGCAGCCCTCCTCTCCCGGCTACCGACGCTCTCCTGGAGACCGTCACAAAGCGAGATGAACACTCACAATATTTGGGTTCATTTTGAAACTGTAACCATTGCTCAAAAGGACTCGTTCCTGTGCGGCCTGAGCCACTCGTAACACCAAGCGCTTGTTTGCGAGGAGACTCCTTGTGTTTTCTTACAGTTTGTAAAATTGAATTAGACACGGATAGGAATCTGACCTCGTAGCAGACCCACACATACTTTTAACTCCCAGGTTCGTCATGTTTGGGGTGTCTTGTTTATTCAGCTGGAGTGGTCGTCAAACAGGCAGTGAATGTCTTCCTCGTCGGACTCCCTCTCGGCTCTCGCTCCCTCCTGAGCCGGTGTCCCCTCTCACGCTCTCCCGGACCTCGCCTCATCTGCAACATGGATCCTGTGAGGATAATCACCTCTGGACGGGAGGAACGCATGTAGCAGACCTGCATGGTTTGGGATCAGCATCTGCTTGACAGAAAAGGGCCTAAACAGATGTCGCAGTGTGGTTAGGATAATACATCATGCAAGCCCGAGTTTTTTTCCTGCAATTTATTTCAAATGTTTTACTAAAGGGCGATAAACGAATGCACTGTAAAAAAAAAAAAAAAGTTCTATACAGAACGAAAACCACTTTTATCTTGAAAAGTGATATTTAGAACCAAGCACCAAATGTATGAAATAAAAAAACTAAAATCTTTGGCATGATATATATGACCAGCATCTGTATATAGCACATTAAAAACAACAAAGAACTACTTTAGAACCACAAGAACCAAAATGAATAACTGTTTCTTTTCAAAGTGCCATAACAGTAACCAGAAAGAACCAGCGAAGAACCAAAAACAGTGTATTTTCTATCACATTTGTTTATTTAAACTATTTAAATTACGTCACATTGATTGTTTTACTTTTTTTAATAAATAAAGTGTTTTTTTGTCATACTGGTCCATCCTCTGATCCTAGTGTTTTAAAAACGAGACACGTTGGCTTCAGCTTCAGTCTCTTTAAGAGCTGGAAAATGACTTATGTTGTTGACTTATTAACATCTCTGGTCCACGCCCTTTTAAATCAAGTTTCTTCTGAAATGCTCTTCCCTCTGTGCTAATGTAGCAGAACTGATGCTTCTTTGAGTATTTTCCTATTTTCTCTAGCAGAAGTTCAACTTCTCTAGCTATAATCAATGCCATTATTTACCTTGGACCAATCAGAATTTTCAGCCACCTCAAATGAAAGTAAGTCCTCAGTTATTAACTGCTAACCAACACCTAAATAAATAAATAAATAAATAAATATAAATGTCATCACAAAATCCTATTCACGTTTAAGTCAAGGAGCAGCGAGTTTTGGTGTGGCGCCCTCTTTTGACCAGTCACCACAGTGCGGAAGTGGCCTAATTTATTTAATTCAAAAAGCAGAACCAGTGCAATTGAAACAATTGTTTGCCATTTGTTTTAATGCTTATTTTGTTATTATTTCTTTATTTTTCAACATCTAGTATTTATATTCTCTATAAATGTTTGGATTAAATAACCAAATATTTAAAGTGACAGTATCAGCGTATGATAATTGAGTGTATTTAATGTCATTCTCCAACTCCGTCACAGACTTAATAAGTTGTATTTTACCAATTGTTGCATTTATTTGCATAGAACGTATTTTCTTAACGTTTCTCATTGACAAGTACGGTGTTGGAGGCAGTTGCAACGGCATCAACACATAATGTACAACCGAAGAGTTCCATTCCCACTACTGGCCAGATGCCACAGCCCTGAGATAAGGCCACTGAGAGTAGACAATAGCTGGAGAGCAACGCATACCACAGAACATACTCAAGTGAAGAGGCAGCGGGCAGAGAGTGCTGGAGGAAGCTTCCCTGCACTCCACTCTATCAGTTCTAGCTCTGTGGGTCCTGGCTGCAGCAGTGCCCTCTGTCTCTAGGATATGGACCGGCATGCGGGCACAATAGCTTTGAGTTCACCGGCTGGCTCAAAACACTTAATGTTCCACCATTCTCAAGCACCTTTCCACAACCCCACTCTGTTGTGTGGTAACGGTAGAAGGAGAGAGGTTTTGTGTGTGCATGAGTGCGTGTGTAGGTTCCAGTTAATTCAGATTTGTTCAGATTAGTGTTTGCGATCAGATTCCTCCTACAACTCTTGACCAACGCTTCCATAAAGCATGACTCTGCCCCTAGTGGTCATCTCTGTCAATTCCACAATTTATCCTGTAGAAAGTAACAGTTTGTTGAGCTGTTTTTGGTTAAAGATGATCATAACAGTCATCATTTATTCCCAAAAACTGACGAAACAATGGACACACTGAATGATGGAAGGAGGCGGGATCATACCGCTCAGGATTTGACTCATATAGAAAGAAACTGTCTTTGACAAGTTGCAGAGTTTTCATACTCAAGAACCTGTGCCGCATAGATTCTGAATTTACCTCAAATTTTACATTTCAGCGGTGTGTGTCATCCAATAGTGGGCGGCATTTCACCACTCACTGCTCCTTGACCTAAACACAAAGTATTTAGTGTATTTAGCAGATATAAAGATAGCAGTTAAAAAGTAAGGCCTTTGTTTTGATTTGTGATTCCGATTGGTCAGATGTTTATTAAGGACATTGTTTATGAAAACCCTGAGGCACAGTTTAATGATTCGAGTAACTCATGCACAGCAGCAGTGTGTTTCAATACAAGACAGGGGAGCGCCCTTGCAGGGTACAGACTTGTTGTGCCCAGAGTTTATCATAGCTTCCTGGATCAACATATGAACATCATTTCTACATAAACACTGGCACTGTCTCAGTCAGATGTTTCTGTTTAAATCTCCCACCAGAATCAGACCTTAGACAGATATGACTGATATGAAGCACAAGAAAATGGCAAAAAAAAAAAAATGACAGAATGCCAACATTTCTGCATAAAAAGTAAACCACCAAATGTGAAATTCTTTCTTTATGTTTAAATGAACAAATATGAGGAAAATAATTCATATTTGTTGCCTCTTTTGACAGTTTTCTAGATTAGTGTGAGGCTGATTACGGGCGCTTCACTCATTTTGTTTATGGATGATAGAACTTTTAATGAAATGTAATTTGGGATTATCTCTTATGATCCTTCATAAAGTCTTAAATGTTTTAATAATAAAGTACATTAAGGCAACAAATTTCAGATTTTACCAGAAAAGTTAAACATAAAAATAATTTTAATAAATTTGTTGCATTGATATCAGTGAAAAACAGGTTATTGTTTTAGAAACATACTGTATTACTAGAATAAAAGAAAGAAAAGATTATATAAAAAAATTTATTTCAAGTAATATCTCTCGCCCAATGTGTGCTTGAGAAAGGTACCGGTAGACCCCTGTGACCCCAAAACGGGAATAACCAGGTCGAAAAAGTAATTAATAATATAATATAAAATGTAATGTAATGTAGTATAATATAATATAATATAATATGATATAATATAATATAATATAATATAATATAATATAATATAATATAATATAATATAATATAATATAATATAATATAATATGTGCTATATTAGTGCTATTTCTTGTCAATCTCATTCTAAACATCACAAAAATAAACTCCCTTTAAAAATAACATACCATCAAAATATTAGTAGCATGGATTCTGACTGCAGCAGAGTGACCATTCTTTCAATCTGAAGCGGAATGGCTTAATTATGGAGAAAGAGTGCTCCATGCCAAACCATTGACATTTTGTCAGATTATCTTGAGATATAGCCATTTAAACCAAGGTCTGACACAATGTAAGTGCTGCAGATGGAAGTGATTTGGGCTTTTTGTGATAAAGGATTTTTTGTACCAAACTCATTCCTAACTTTTAATGGTACTGTTTTGCTACATTTATTAAAAATGTGGGTTTGAACCTTAGGGAGCACAAGAACGGACCAAACACATTTCTTGAAATGTAAGTCGGATAATTGCATTAATGTAAATATTTTGCAATAATTGACTTTTACATCCTACTATTAACACTTGAGAGCTGTATCCAAACATAGTAGGCAGACGTTGATTTCAAGACCCCCCCTCGGTGTATGAATGAACAGGTCTGAGGTTTACTGATGGTTTTATCTGTTTGTTCACACAGCGCCGCTCATGAAGTGCTGCATGGAATCACACTTATGCCGTCAAACAGCACAGGAGCACCATCAGTATTTCAGAAACTCACTGCTATTTTATATTACTCCCAGCAAGGCAGAGAAGAGGTGGAGACTACTTATCACTCTCGGAGAGAGTTGTCAAGATACTAACCCTACTTTAGGGGTTTTAGGCCTAAATGCGGCTTCTCATACCCTAATCCTTTAAGAGAGGCCTACGCGGGTGTGCGTGTGTATGTGTGCACGTGTAGTTCGATTCTCCTTAGGCTTTTGTTGCCTTTCGAGAACCTTTCCTAGGTCTATTTTTCAGGCCTGAAGCACCATGTTATGGAGGAACAAGTCTTTTGTGCGCGGTGTGCATATGCGCGCGCGTGTGTGTGCGTGTGTGTGTGTGGCCACACAGGGCTAAAGGTTCTGAAGTGGATTGTGGTTTTCAGCCCCCAAGTTCAAAGCTGAGGAGGGCTGAAAAGCGGGAAAAGATGATGAGACCCCTCTAATGCGCCTTATTTAAAACTGTTCGGGATAAAGAAATAAAAGCTGGCCAGAAACAATAGGCGTCCAGGCTGAGAGCCACAGCAGCGGAGGTGAAGTGCCCTGAGATTGCCGAGCAGAGGCTCGAACAGAGAAGCATCTGGCAGAACATGGGCTGCTTATAATCTGCTCTAATCATTGATGCCCTCGGCTAATTTTACTAAGGATTTCTCCTTCCCTCTGCGTTTCTGTCATGAATGCATTGTGAGGGACCTCAGAGAAAGTATATCGGCTGCGCGTGCATGCAGCCGGCGGAGAAAGTGATAGAGATGAGGTTAAGTGGGCTGTTTAGATGTAACAGATGCTGAGGAGCGAGGGAGAGGAGAATAAAAGGACATCCCTGGGATGAAAAAGATTGAGTGAAAATAATATAATTGCAGAGCGGCTCATATATGTGTTTGAACCTGGAGCGCTGGATGTATGTGGAGGCACAAACTGATAAATCAATAAAGCGTCTTCTTCCTCTGATTTATCCCTTCCTCTGTTTTTCTTCTTTTATTTCTAGTCCTGCTTTGGAGTGGGCCAGGAAGTTTTTTTGGGGTGTATTTATGGGAGCAGAGCACAGTGTGAGTGTCATGATGAGGGAAAGAGGAAGTGAGCTGTATGTCCACCACTGTTTGTCTTCCCCTGCCGTCCTGCCCGCCGTGTCACACGCCATTGTGCCCGGAGCAGATTGATGGGCAGCAGTGGCAGGAAGCTGAGAATGAGCTGGGAAAGAAAACCTTGAAGAATACGCTGCTCTGCTTTTTACTTATTTCTGTTTCTTTTTTCATAGATTTAATACGATAATTGTACAAAAAGTACATGACATGAGTCTAAATAAAGTACAAGGGATGGAAAGATTTACAAATAAGCTTCTGAAAATAAGTACATTTATGTAAAGTATGCATATTTTCAACTAAAATGGTGTTTTATATCTTAAAAAACGTTTTTATACAGTTGTGCACGTCAAAAGAATTGGTAACACTTTAGATTACCGGCCACAAATCCCAATTACGGTCTAGTGTGTACTTAACGTGGGGTTAGTTACTGTGTTATTACTGGGTGGTTGCTGTGTTTTAATAAATTAAAAACAATGCATAAAAAACTATTATTTTTCTGTTGACGAATGCTTAATTAGTGGCTCATAGTATGTAGATATCACGCTTATAAACCATGAATATTTGTAAACTGCTTTCAAATGTGTAATTAATTAGAAACAACGCATCATGAACTTTTATATCTGGAGGATTTTAAAGGATGAAGGATACTGGAGGATCTTTGCACTCATCAGCTCAGAAGCTGCACATGGGATATTACTGGACGTTCCAATTCGACAACACAAAGAATCCCCAAAGAGGTTCGGAAGTGGCCATCTCAGTCTCCTTGACCTCAATATCATTGAACCCCCATGACACGTGCAGGTAAGGCAAGTCTGCTAAAGAATTTTACAAGAGTTGGAGACGTTTTGCCAAGAGGATTGAGCTTATTTACCAACAGAGAAGACAAAGAACATCAACTACAACTGTCATTGATGTTAAAGGGAGGAATACAAAATATTAGGAGGTGGGGTGTGTAAACCTCTAGTCAGGAGGAAAATTTTGACTCCCAACTCCCAACTTTTTGGATTAACAATACACAGTGTAAAAAGAACACTTTGCCAGTGTATATTACAGGTGTGAAATTATATGGTTTTACATTTACACCTGAAAGTGCAAAATACAAGTGCGGCAAAATCATTACTCAGCCCACAACAACTTCAGCTTCAAGGAGAGACGATACCATTTTGTCTGGTGTTAGAGAAGTGGACCACCCTATGCCCTAAATGTAATTTTTTTAGCACTTTGAGATGCCAGTTTAGCACTCTAACTTTTTACACCCAATAGATTGGGACCATAAATAATCTGAGCTGTGCTGGATTGACACTGCTTCGTTTAAAATTAAACTTGAGTCGATTTTTCCTTTATAATCTAAAGAAACATGTCAACTTCTGATGATTAAGCATCTTGTGGTGGTGTCATTTGCTTTTGCTTCTAGTGAAAATGTCTATAATTGGCAGATAAGTTTAACGAAGCAATGCAGCGAAAGGAGAGTAAGAGAAAGAAAGAGAAGAGAGAGAAGATTGGTCGTCGTGTTGTATGGAGAGGGCAATCGAGGGGATCGTCTTCCCTGCTGGCCCTTGCCTGGCCCCAGTCACGGTTCTCCAGGGGTCCCTCAGTTCCACAGGAAAAACATTTCAGCCCCTCTCACCTCTGAACCCAGCCCTCGGCCTGTTTATCTTGGCTGCGCTGCTTGACAGCTTTACTGATGTTACATACAGCCACACAGGGATCGAAGGAAAGGGAGATAGAAGGCAAGAGACTAAGAAA
The DNA here is from genome assembly GCA_007224835.1 of Danionella cerebrum. NCBI lineage: Eukaryota > Metazoa > Chordata > Actinopteri > Cypriniformes > Danionidae > Danionella > Danionella cerebrum. Next base: position 3,816 of record SRMA01024132.1, on the reverse strand, counting down.
GGCAGAGCCAGAGAAGAAGGGAGGAAAGCAGGAGGTAGAGTTGGTTTACCCAGATCCTAATCGCCACGTTTGGAGTGTTTTCTCCGAGGTCTCACTTGGAACAGCTCTTTAGGGATGCTAGTGTGGATGTGGAATTGTACAAGTGGGAATCAGGGGGGAGGAGTTGAGGAGAAAAGAAGAGCGAAATTGAAATTGAAGTTTTGCACTTTTTTGGTCTATGGCGATGGCACTTGCAACAGGCTTTTTCGCAAAACAACTCTCAATGCAAATGACATTTCCAGTCCAAACTACACAGATGCATCTTTTTTATGTTCACTTCTAAAAGTCAACACATTGTTATTCGTCTTTTCCTTCGGACAAAAAATTCCAAATCTTCCCATCTTCTCCTAGACCATTTGATCTATACAGCCACCAAACTTTGCCAAGACATCCAAAGGCTTGTGACTGGATTTACTATACCTTTTCAGACTGCTACCGCTAAAGAAACTCAAGATTTTTGGGGAAATTTGGGGTTTTATAATGTTATTCATAGTAATAACTCACAGCCTTCTAGCAACCAAACTGTTTAGCCTAGCAACCAAATATTCTGAACTCTATCTCAGCTTTGGTAAATGATAGACATTGAATGTAACTCATATTGGCAAAGGGAACTTTATATTATATCACTGACCCCTCCATAGCAGCCTGACCGTTACACATTTATTTAAGCTTTTATACATTTGCTCAGGTGCAGTTGTACAACATAACAACACAAAACATTTGCAGAAAAATTCTTAACACTTGTGAAAATATATGTGCAGTTTTATTAAGCTTTTGAAAATACAGCAAAAAATATTTTTACATTTTCAAAGTGATTAAAGCTATTTTCAATGAAAAGAAAAAGATGGAATCATTCATTTATTTAACAATTTTTTACTACAGGAAAATGTCACACTTGTATGCAAAAGCAGAAAGGTGTGAAAAATATGTTTCTAAAGAAAAAAATTCTGAAACATTTCAAAATTTAGCTGAATTAGTGTTTATTTAATATAATTGTGTAATTGTATAATATAGTGTTATTATAATATAATATAATTGTTTATTTAATGTATCCTAATAAACAAATATCACACAATTAAAGAAAAAAAAACACAATTTTATTTAAAGTTGCAAAATCGTTTGTATAGAAATGGGATTATTTTTAAGTGAAATTAAAGGCTTTTAGTCATTTTGGTAAGAACTTCAGAGTTTCTGTTTTTAAATGAATCCACATTGTTGTTGTAATGAGTTTTGTTTTCATTAGTTGAATGAAATTGCTAATTACTATATAGAAAATATAAATAAATAAATTTCCAGACGGTCCTGAGAAGTCAAAAAACACCAATATTAATACATTTATATTTGATAAATCTGCCCAGTTCAAAATAAATACACAAAAAAAATATAAATTCGGTTGGGAAAGACTTCATCTTACAGCTTTTTTTTTCATTTTCAATACCTTTAAAGTTTGAACTGTTTAAAAAGAGAGTGCATTTGTTTGTCTTTGTTGAGCTCTATTGCATAAATGCTACTTTTATCCCTTGTATGCCCTTTGTATTTCCTCAACAAGTTTTGAGAACATTGCCTCACTCAGACGGAAGGCATTTCGAATATTTTCCACGGCGCAAAACGTCTTGTATATTTAGACGAAGAATCAGTGAGTTCTTGCACGAACAGCTCAAACGCTCAAAAGTAATCCATAAAATATCTTCCCAGCAAAAGACCCTTTAGTTTGCTTGTATTTGAAATGGTTATTTTGAGTGGATTTTCGAGTGTTGCACAGTGTTTCTGATGTGGTTTGGTATGATAATGTTTTGGGGGTGTTTGATTATTATTTCATTTGTTTAGTATGATTATGTTCGGTTTGAAGGAGCTTAGATCCATCTGGTAGGAGGGTGTTTGATTTGGCGGTTTGTGTCAGAATGACGATGTAACAGGTTGTTATAAGACCTGGATTTGTCTTGGTGTGCGTTCATGTCTTCAAGGCATTGTTGCTTATGCAGCTGGACAAGCTGTAATAACACAAACACAACTAAGCGCAGCACTGCAGGTTGTATCAGCCCAGCTCATGTTTCCCACAGCACAAACTTAACTTGTTGGTTGATGGGGCGACAACACAATTACTACAGTGATTAATCACCCGAGACAGTGCCTTAGCAGATGTGTTTGTTTGTAAAAATGTTTGCTTGTCTTATTAGCCCCAGTGGTAACCCGCTCAACACCCTCTGGTGCCTCCTGTCGAAATACCTGATGTGCAAGGTTGTAATAACACAAAGTGGCATTTCGTTTTTGTCAATAAATGCTAAAATTATTCAGCGGGCTATCCATTGGGTTACAGATTGCAGCAGGGCTGAAACGGTGCAAAACATGTGGAAACCGTATTCTATTTCTGCAACCCTGACAAAATGGTTTGAACGACTTTCTCAGTTAAATGACACGGTTATTTTGTAAAAAAGAGGAGCATGGCGGATGAGTAGTTAGGCTTGTTGCCTTTCATTAAAAAGGAAAATTCATTCAAATTCCATTGGCCTGCTCCTCCCATGCCTGTGTGGTTTTTCTGCTTGGGCACTTTGGTTTCCTCCCACAGTCCAAAAACATCCATGTCAGGTTGATTTGTGACTAAATTCCCAATGGCATTGTGTGCACAAAAAGTGACTGTGCAGGATTTACCAATTGTTTTCACTTAAAAAAGAATCAGAAGAGGGTGCAGAAGATTGCTAAATGAACAGCTATAGGCTAAATTAATCAAAGCCATTCAAATACTGTCCATATCTAACTGACTTCCCAAACCATCAAAGTGTATTTTAGACAATACCATTTTTAAAACATGTTGCTGCATGAACAGGCAAAACTGAAACACAATAAGTAAAATTAAACTGAAAATTGTAGAATTTAAATGATCAAAAGTGATGATTCGACTTCTTGGAGAAATTGATGGTTAGTTACTGTGTTATTGATTGTTTGTTACTCTGTTGTTAATAGTTAGTTATTGTGTTGTTGATGGTATAATATATAAATAACCATCAATAGCACAGTAACAAACCATCAATAATACAGTAATTAACCATCAATAACATAATAACAAAATACCAAGAACACAGTAACTAAGCATCATTAGCACAGTAAATACCCAGTCACTAACCATCAGTCACACAATAACTTCAATAACACAGTTACTAACCAGTAATAACACAGTAATTAACCATCAATAACATAATAACAAAATACCAAGAACACAGTAACTAAGCATCATTAGCACAGTAAATACCCAGTCACTAACCATCAGTCACACAATAACTTCAATAACACAGTTACTAACCAGTAATAACACAGTAATTAACCATCAATAACATAATAACAAAATACCAAGAACACAGTAACTAAGCATCATTAGCACAGTAAATACCCAGTCACTAACCATCAGTCACACAATAACTTCAATAACACAGTTACTAACCAGTAATAACACAGTAATTAACCATCAATAACATAATAACAAAATACCAAGAACACAGTAACTAAGCATCATTAGCACAGTAAATACCCAGTCACTAACCATCAGTCACACAATAACTTCAATAACACAGTTACTAACCAGTAATAACACAGTAATTAACCATCAATAACATAATAACAAAATACCAAGAACACAGTAACTAAGCATCATTAGCACAGTAAATACCCAGTCACTAACCATCAGTCACACAATAACTTCAATAACACAGTTACTAACCAGTAATAACACAGTAATTAACCATCAATAACATAATAACAAAATACCAAGAACACAGTAACTAA
>SRMA01024131.1:0-33979 GCA_007224835.1 Danionella cerebrum | reverse complement strand
AAATCTGCTGGAGAAAATCTGATTTCCATGCCTCAAACAAATAAAGATTATAGAAAAACCGTAAGACATATCGAAATGATTCTTTCTTTGTCAGAAGCAGAAGACCCTAACGAAGAGAATGCTGTAATTTTTGTGAAGGTGTGATTAGAAATAAAAAAATTATGGCGAGCTAGAAATAGCCTTCATTTTATTCTGTGCAACTGCTCATTTCTGAGAAATCCATACCTCCAAACAAATAAACATTACGAAAGAATGAACAGAGGTATTGAAATATTTCTTTTACTGTTAGAATCCCAAGATTTTAAGGAAGAGAATGGTGTAAATTTTGTGAAGCTGTGATAAAGTATGAATGATTTATGGCGAATTATAAATAGCCTGCGATTGAGATTTTTAACAGAATTCACCAGAATTTTTGAATGGAGGTGAATGCAGCAATTATGTGCACTCCTTGTGGTTTACTCCCAGTACTGCTCTCTGAACAGCCAAAACCAGCCATTTGTTCTAAACGGTTTCCGCACATCTAATAAAGCACAAACTTGATCTGTTTTTCACAACCTTGTGGAACAAAACAAGAATCCTTCACTGTTCCAGGCTATTACAGAAAACGTACTGCACTTTTGTAGCTTAAGCATCAAGTGTCCTCTGCCCCCGGGCACCTCACTGTGAAACCTCCAATTGGTAAAATCAACTCTCACGGATGAAAGGTAAGCCTTAACTCAAACTAAACAAGTCTCCAGTCTATTGCAGAACAGACCACTCAATATTCCAACTGTCTTTCATTCACCAGCACAGAGGCCCAATGGACCATTTAAAAGATATAAGTGATTTTTTTTATGTATGTTAGCTTTGGGTTGTTGTAATTTCATTCTAAAAGATATATTATGGAATTAATTTGTGGCAACAAAACGTAAAATGTAATTTCAGTTAAAACGAACAAAAATAAACTGATGACAAAGAAAGAAAATCAGCCTGAAAACAAAAATAATCAATAATTAACATAAAAATTGAGGGAGACTATTCAAGATGGAAAGCACCAACTGCCCCGTGTTGCATGAAATCTGTTCATGTCCTTAAGCTTCAGCATATTGAAGCCGCGAAATGTTATTCCCCCAACAATCGAAATGTACTTTTGAGTATTTAACGGTAAATTAAAGAAAAAAATCATGGTTGAAAAAACCCAGGAAATGCTTCTACATCCGGATCATTAAGCTGCCAATATAAACCATACTGGCCAATGAGGGCGAAGCACTGTTATCCCGCCCCTATGGAAGGTTTGTGCCAGAATGACAAACGTAACTTTAAGGATTGCAAACGATAAATTAGAAACCCAAAGTGAATATGCTGAGAGCGTAATCAAAGCTCTTGAGATGCAAATAATTGATTATTATATTTTTGTTAGTTTTAGCTGAAATTACGTTTGTTTTCCATAACGTTTCCCTATGCTCAAGGGTACTTCAAAGGATATACAGAGCATGGAAAGAAGTATTTGAACCCCTGATCATTCTGAAAGTTAGAGACAAAATGCATTTGCCAAAATGTACAAAAGGGAAATATATATTTAACTCTTGATGGTATAACCACCTTGGTGTCACAGAACTCCAGCGTCTTTGGTAGTTCTCACATCCCAGGAGGGATTTTTTTCCAAATCCCCTTTGTAGATCGCCAAAAGATTTGTAACACATAAAGTTGTGCTGCGCCACCTTGTGTACTGGGGTTTTGATTCATCTTAAATTGGGAGGGTGATTTTAAGTGTTGATTTGCATTTTATTTGAATGCCCAAATGCCACAAGATTTTAGATTAGCACTGCTCTACAGTCCTCCCTCGAGCAGATATAGTGTGATGCAACTTACAACTGGTGTCCTTCTTGAAGGCCTTGCTGGTCTCCTGCCACATAGTCTTGCAGTCGTCATTCAGTCTAAATAAACGCGTTTTCTTCCATGAGCTGGATTTCACTTTAATCAGATCTCCTCCTCTCAGTAGAAACTGCAGGTCAGGGTCTCCCTCCAGACCTGAGGGTCAAGCAAATCAATGTGTTTCAGCTTGTGTATCTTTAGAAATACAAGACAGACACTATATCACAAAGAATTGAGGTCAGGACTGAGTTATCTGCAGCTCTAGAAAAAAACAACTATAGTTTTGATCGGTTTAACGCACACCAATCCCCAGACAAAAGCACAATGATCTTGCAGATTTTACACGGCTCCAGTGAAGGTCAAAACCTGCTGGACGAGCTCACAGTGAGATATAGGTGAACATGAATGCAGCCAGGCCCAGTTGCCCTCCCACACTTTCCTAGAATTCCTGCTGTAAACAAACCTGAATACACTTTAAAAGTCAAATTGTCTAGGAAAATGGATTTAAATATTCATTTAATGTAATTTTATTTACTCTCTCCGTAACTTTGATTTCCTCACAGTTCTTTAAAACAAACACAGCTTATTTTTCATTACTTTTGGTATTTGAAATAAACGTGCATGTAGAACAATAGAATAAATAAAATAAATCTAACGGAGTTCAGGACTAAAACATATGCAAACTCACTAAAACAAACCAGGATTTGTTGGAACTTTCAGGTTAATCACTATTATAAATATATTACAGTTTAAAAGTGTCTTGTAAATTCATTTAAAGGCAGGGTAGGTGATTGCTGGAAACCAATGTTGACATTTGGGATCACTAATACCAACCCGTTTTTTATTTTTATAGCTTCACTCCACATACACAGTAAAGCGTTGAATTAACTCTACTCTGACTGTATTTGGTCCCACTCTATATAGAGTTAAACCAACTCTGAGGAAGAGTTATTTAATTATCTATTTTATTACTTTTTTTGTCCAAATCTGCACAGGAAAATGCAAAAGTGAAATTAACCATTCAGAGAGGGAATTATAGTTATTATAGACTTCTTCTTTTCATTTCGGCTGTTCCCAGGTTAGGGGTCCCACAGCGAATCATCCTTTTCCACCTAACTCTGTCCTCAGTATCCTCTACTCTTGCACCAACTAACTTCATGTCCTCCTTCAGCACATCCATATATCTCGTCTTTGGTCTTCCACTTGACCTCTTGCCTGGAATCTCCATCTCCAACATCCTTCTACCAATATAACCACTATATGTATAATATAGTTATTATAGACTGTTTAGTTAAAATAGACTCATTTAAATAACTCTCCTTCAGAGTCTGTTTAACTCTATATAGAGTGGGACCAAATGCACTCTGAGTAGAGTTAATTTGAGACCCCACGGGTAAGTGACTCCCCCAGCCACCTGAGGGCATGATGCCATTAATAAGAGAAAGCAATGCATGCTACTATTGTAAAACGAGTCTAATGCGCTTTGCTAGTGCTACGTTTTGGACTACTTACTGTTCAAGATCAGAATGATAGTATTTCAACAATAATGCGTCTTGTTCTGATCCTCAAATCATTCAAAGAACACATCGGAGTGCATAAATGACTCACGGTCCTGTGGTGTGTTACAAAAACAGGTTGCATTGATGCTTGTGCATTCATCCCACTGGTCCAGGGACCTCCGCTGACATTCCCTCGGGTTAGATATAGATAGTAGTTCTATTCGGTCTTTAGAATGTTCTGAATGTTCTCGTAAGTTCCATTTTCAATGAACCAGTTCACCACTAATCTTTACTGCTCTCTAAAAGGGAGCTGTTCTGCTGTTTATAACATCAAACCGTCATCTCTCGCCCAAGACTTTGCTGTCATCTAAGAGAGTTAACAACACTATTTTTTCAAACTGGAGTAGTACAATTGTCATGACAGATGGGGGAGGAGGTAGCTCAGGAAACGGCCATCCTTTAAAATTAGTCATTTGAACTCGGTAGTTTTGCCTGAGGTGAAAAGTGTTTTTAGAATTCAAAAGCCAATTTTAATGTAGTGTCTTACACTTTGCATACAAACTCCAAAAACAATCATCCCTTTGACATCAAACGTTATATCACATGACATTCATGCAAAAAAGCATTCAAATTCACTTTACTTCAGGGCTTTGTGAACAGTGGGAAATTAACCCCTCTGAGTTTGTATTTGACTTGAATTAAGCTGCAAAAGTTGGCTGCAAATCCTCCTTCTGAAACCTATAGATGATGACAGAGACAATATACCCACAGTTGTATATGGTCCATGGTTTTCCAACACTATAGATTCTTGCTGGAAATCTTGGGATCTCCGATTTCTATTGCGTTTCACATACTTTGGAAGCTCCTGGCTTCACTTACAGTTTTTCAGCTAATTATGAGAAAAACAGGCAATTTTGTGCTTATAATTTTTTCTTTCAAATTTTTTTTAAATATGTTTATTGTTTTTTTTTTCATTTGAACAGATAGGACAGTAGAGGGAGACAGGAAGAAAGGCAGAGAGAGAACAGGGCGTGATGGGAAAGACGTCAGGCTCAGGACTCAAACCCACGTCGCCCTGCACAACCCCACCTACATGTCCTGCGCACCGTCCACCACACCACGGACCAGGACAGAGATACGAAGAAAATTTTGAGATACGAACAATAACAAACATTTCTGCTATATTTTCTGATAAGGCTGATACGCCTTAAAACACTTTAAATCAGTTTTAAATCAAGCAAAACATAATGTATAGATTACAAATAATGTACTATAACAAATGTTAGAGTCAAGGTGTCAAAAAAAAAATAAGGTTTATAACGTTAAAAGTGCTGTTCTGTAGCGCAACTTAGAGAAACCCCCTCTCAGAAGCGTCTCTCCATCTCTTCTCACACGCAGGGTACTGTCTGCGCTTGTGCTTGAAACAGTGCAGGTGTCAGTAATTCGTGAAATATCTCGAGAAATTTAACTTTCATACGTGGTGCTGTAATGTTTTCTGCATCCGTTCCACCTCCTCCGACACCTTGCCTCACTCTTAAGGTAAGGTTTCACATTTGTGTACATATTACGTATCTTGCTTGTGTTTTATTGTCATTTATTACATTAAAAAGTGTAGATTTAAGGATTGAAGAAATGTTACTTGATTTTTTTCTGGTTTACCATGTTTTCATCTACTTAAACTGTAGTTTCTGAGAACCGTTGCACGGATTAGGAGTTTTACATGTAAAACTTGCTTCGAGATACGAAATGTTCGAGATACGAACGTCACCCTGGAACGGATTAGTTTCGTATCTCGGGGTACCACTGTATTTATAATATATTGAGATGAACAATATTTCAACATAAAGATTCATTAAATGTTTCACGAGCCTCCCCTACACACTCATAGTGTTAAAAGGCCGCACCACAAACTTTTGTTTACAAAAATATACTGATCGATCCGACTCTCTCGAAATAATACAAGTTTAGCAACCACCACTTCCCCTCCTCCACTGCGCTGAGATTTCACTGCCCCTGGCTGCAGAGGAAAGCGCTCGCTTTTTTTCTCTGGAACCTGTCAAACCAGCACGCATCGGTTCTGCTGTTAAAAGTTTAGAACGCGCTACAGCTGAACACCACCCACCTATGCGTTTGCTGTTCTCGTGCGCAACATTCTTTCGCGTCTCTTGGTGAATTAACTCTTCTTCTTTAGTCCTTTTACGAGGCGCACACACGCAGGACATGATGGAAATCCTCCAATGGATCCTGCAAGTGGATCTACTTTAACAAGAAAAATAACATCACGGAAGAAAACCTCCAACTTCCAAGTATCCTCTATGGGCGGGTTCTAATCTCGAAGGCGCATTTCTTTTCTCTCGTTGCCTGAAGGCGAGAGAGGTTTGACATGTTATTACACGCGCACGGAGCCACTTGAAGTTTATTAAAAACATACCGACTCGTTTTAAGGGGGAGTGGGATATTCAATATCCCCCTCATTCGTTAAATGTGTTTCTTTCGAGTTTAGCAAGCTTCCACAGAGGCGCTTCCTCTTTTTCCACAACTTTTGATGATGAAATTAGCCGCCGCCGATGTTGTGACGTTCATGAACGAGTCGAATCTTTTGAACGGCTCATTAATATTTTAATTTTTAATATTATTAATATTAATTTTTTTGGGAACTGTTTTATCATTTTGGAAATAGTAGTAGGTAATTTATCTTGTTTAGATTTATTTTATTATTGGGTTTATATAGTTTTAAAATATTGTTTATTAGTTTTTTCAGTGTGGAAATGTTGCTAAAGGTTTTTGCGTGAAACTTTACTGAAGCCTGCTTTGTTATTTGTGTATTTGTAAGTATTTAGGCTACAAATACATTTTATACAAAGGGTAAATAGTGATCTCACTGTCAACTCACTTTACAATCTTGTCCACGAGTGTCAAATGAAGCAATAGTCAATATTTCGAAATGAAATATTAGTAAATAAAATGTTGATTATTTCTTGAATAAAAAAATTAACCCCAGGCTGGTTTCTTAAAAGTAAAAAAATATAAGAAGCCAAAAGAGTTTTTTGAACAGCTCTTTAAAGTGAACGGATCCCAAAGATCCGACTCCCTCCAAAGAGCCATGAATCCCATCACTACTACACAGAGCTCTGCGGCCCAGTAGCATTCCTGTGTCGACTGAATAAAGGGATCCGATTGGCTGATCTACTATTTGAGCACGCCCCCTCCGGAGAATGACTCATTTGATTGCCTCGTGAACTGAGGCGCCGTTTGTCAAAACATTTGCTGAGGGCGCCCACCCCTGGTTTAAAACTCGCATGACGTTATATTGATTATACTGAGCGAAAGTTACGTATATCTAATAAACGGATTTAAGTTAGTAACTAAGAACGTGTATTTTTTTTTGCTTTGTTTGTGAAGCGTGGTTTAGGCTTCTGTTTACTGTTACTACGTACCAAACACTCTCAGAATTCACGAAAAGATCGTGGTGCCACCGAAAACACAATAAGGTGTATCACTTAGAAATCAATTCAACTGTAAGTTCAAATAAATGCTAAACATCCAATAAACTCCATTTGGTCTTTCTATGAAACAGACATTAAATCACTTCAAAACTCACCGATTCTGCGCGCATTTCCATTGACTTCCATAGAGTCCTTTTTGTAAAATAGCCCTGCTTTTCTCTCCCTTGGGTAAAATGTTATACTTGAACTCAACAGAGTTGTCGGCTCACAGACGGCCAGAATGTATGAAACATCCGCAAAGTGACAGCCAGCAAGCGCTTTGTGTGCGCGCGTGCATGCGTGTGCGCGTGTGAGTGTGTGCTAATCCACCTATTTTGCGACGAGTATCGAGAATCCAGCACCACCCACAGAAACACCAGTCTGTCAAGTCTATTCTTACCTACTGAATCCCCAAAAACATTAACTTGTTTACACCCAAACAATCCCTTGTTGGCTAAGACATGTTTTTGGTGATTTCTTGGTGAAGGACCAGATTGCTAATCCACTGAATGGGTGCCATTTATGTCCTTGGTATAAAAACCCATTAAATCTTCTTATTAAATACATTTTATCACTTAGCAACGTGTACTACACACTATTCCTATTGCAAATATAAACTATAACATTCAAAATATTGATAAAATCCACATAAAACACAGTTGTCCCCAGTCTGATGTTACACTTCTCCATAAAATATGATTGGGATCTTTGAAAAACTCTTAATTTGCATCGATGTGTAAATCCATAAATAACATTTGTTTACAATATATTTATTTACACAAATATCTCTACTTTCTTAGACAAGAAAAAAAAACATTTTAGTGATGTCATTAGTTTATTACTCAGTCCCTCTTTCAAAATTCATACATGTTTCCAACTGGTTTCCTGTTTAGCTTCGGTTTAAACACATCGGTTTAAACATCATGAGCACTGAACTCAAATTCAGCGGAGATGAGTCGTGTTACTTTGCCAAACTGAGAGATGAGTCAGTGTTTGGTGGTTGAGATCGGCAGATCTAGATTTGGTGTAGGTTGGATTATGGTGTGGAGTAAGGCCTACATTCTTGACAATGTTTCTAAGACAATGACTTGTTGTCATGGACAATTTTATTTGGAAATATTTGGGGATGGTTCCTTCCTGTTCACACATGACACCAAATCAGGCCACACAATACAGAGAATTATTGTCACACACAATCTCTTGCCTCAAAGCATAATTTGAGAAAAAAAAAATGTGTATACCCATTTGTCTGTTCTTTCTAGATGGGACAGAGGATGGCAGCCGCAGTAGGATTCTCTCCAGCGTCTTGTCTATTTTCTGTAATTTAATGTACCTAAACTGGAGCGCATCCCTTGTACCACAACAAATTTCAAATTTTCTTCACTTGAAATAAACATCTTTCTGATTCTGAAATGTAAATTGTACAATTCCTCAATAAAGGAACACTCCATGGTTTTTAGTATGGGTTCATTCTCCACATCCCCTGGACAACCATCCACTAATTTATCTGAGCTTCATATAAATCATTGAATCAGTTTAAACCAATAGCTTTTCAGTTCAAAAGGCCATCATTTTAAAAGGCAAATGTCATGGTCCTGGTCTTCTTCTCCAACCACGCAATCGAGGAAGACCTCGGCGGGTTCTCTGAGGCAGATGAGAGCTTCTATCACATTCTTTCAGGGTCCTTCTACCGACTCACCTTTGGGGGGGGGGGACCACCACACTGACATTGTGGTGGGGCACCCCAAAATGTTACAGAAAGAACTAACTTCCCACTCGAGAGTAGTGGACTTGTTGCCCCGTTTGGAGCTCATCTTCCTCATATGGGAAATGGGTCCGCCCATGACGACTTCTCAGACTCGGGCTCGAGCTCTGCTGGCCATGGCAAAGGAGCCCAGTCTACCCCCCTGTGACCATTCCCCAGTCCCTGTGATTATTCCCTAACAGCTGTCCTGCCAGGGAGACTGTTGGGACGTTTGGACCCGACTTCCTGTCAACTCACCTCGGAGGCTGCTTTCCAGGGCCTCAGTGGGTCATCCAGACAATCAGAGCTACCCAGAGCTACAAGCAGAGCTACCCACTTCAGTTTACGTATTAATCCCCCAAGTTTAGAGGCATGGTTCACACCCCTTGTTCCCTGGACAGGAGCCTCATTCCAGCGAGAGGAGATCACTGCCATTTTGAACAACACATTTAATGTGTGAATGAACCTTAACCAAAAATTTTTCTGTAGGGAAAGTGAAGATGAAGATAATGTTTTGTAACGTTAACTAGGCGTGAACCAACTGTGTATGTGAAGTGGAACACATAAATCTTTTTTTGCTTCATGATGATGAGGATTTTGAAAGTCATCTTGCCAAGCAGCTTCTCACACCCTTCAGAACTGCCAAAGCATACTTGAACTTCCAGAAGGCTGAGACTGAGGTGTGACCCTGTGTGCTATTTTTATTTGTATATATATATATACATACATATATATATATATATATATATATATATATATATTCTTTGTAATTAGATGCAAATTTGAATTTGTTGCAGATAAGCGTGGTTAGTACAAAGTGATTCAATTGAAAAATAATAGATGTTCTGAAAACATTTATGCACGGTTCTTACAAACAACTTTGTCACACGAGATCTCCACAGCAGCATTTAAGAGAGTAAACTTTACATTTTATACAGTACACACAGGTGATCAGCGAATGAGGTTTAAACAATTCTCTTACTGGATTCAGTTTGTGGTAATGATTTTGTGTGTGTTTCGTAATGAAAAGTTGCAAACGTACATAACGATCATTGATCACATTTAAGTTAATGCCGTTCTCTGTTATTTAATTGTTGGCACGATAGTATCAAAAAAAGCTTATCAATTGGGTTCAACGAGCAATGGGAGCAATTTAGCTGCTGACTGAAGGTTCAAAAGCATGGAGATGTGAACTGTGATCACATGAAATACCAGTGATGGCACCACTCACTTTTACGCTATGCTTTACAAGGCTGAATCACTGTTTGTTTAAAATGTGAGGGAAAACAACCTGAGACCAGAGAATAGTTGACATGTGTAAAAACTAAAGTCCGATGTGACACCGGCTAATTTCATTGGGCTATTATGAGGCAACCGCCAAACTGATCAGGACGCTGCCATGACAGGGTGCACATGCGTACACGCCACTTCCTGATATGGGTGGAACCGTCATTGTAAGAGCTCCGGTTCCAGTCTGGCCCTCACACGCCCCTCGCACATGTAGCTTGTTATATCTTTTATGAATTTGATCGTTGGCAACGTAAATTATATTTTTCACGACGTGATGTCAGCGGTCAGTTAGCTTTGTTTTGTGTAGCTGTCAATCACATGGTCTCAATCACATGTTTTTTTTTTAGGGGGAAAATGAGCTTTATAGACATGAGGGTAGACTTAAATTGTGCGAAAATCGTTCTGCAGCCAGCCACCGCGATGTGGATCCAAGACATCCAAACATATTTTATTTAAAAAGTGTAAAGGAAAGCTGAGGGCTGAATCAGCTTTTCATACAACACACTATTTTAATTAATTCGTCCAAAGAAATATGCACAAAGTGGTTTGTAAAATAGAAAAATATATATTTAAAGAAAATATAATAAATAATTAATAAATCAAGCACGAATACAAAATTAAATAATAAGAACAATTTAAAAATATTTTGTACAACTATAATTCTTAAATACATATGTTTTGTTCTTTATGACCAAAAAACATTTTAACGTTCAACTTCCTCTTGGCGTTGCCATAGTGACTCTAAACAAACATGGCGGTCGTCGTAGTAAAGTGATCTAAGTGAGAGTACGGTTAATTTGTTGGATATATGTTTTTTTAAAATAAGCTAGAACTTATGTCTTCATAGCTCAAAAATGTCCTTAGCGTTTCTGTCTTTTGCTCTCTAGCACGCGGAACTGTTGTTTACACGTTGCTCCTCAAAATGGGTGAAAATGAACAAAATTCATCGAAAGGTTCCGAACCCTCACTGAACCGCCACAAACCAGCTTCAAAGACAACTCAGGTATGAGTGACAATATTCAAATATATCGAGGTATGTTGTTGAAGGATTTGATGTAAAGCAATTTCACAATTTTAAATTCAAGGTTCTAAAGTAGTTTCTTACATTTGTCAAGAGGCTAAAGCAAAAATACCTTGAAAGATATGAGGAGGAAAATAAACATTTCACAAGAATATGTTTAATAATGAAGCAGTAATGACTAAATGTTTGATGAAGTGAGTTAGAAAAAAACCCCATATAAAATGCCCCATTTTATATGAAAATATAAAGTGACGTCTTCCCATCACACCAAATAGATGTCTGTACAGCAAATTTATGGAAATAAATTATATTTTCAACATAAATTCTAAAAGAACATACACACAATAAAAATAAAAACTGTTGCATTTACATGGAGATAATTTTTAGATAAGTGGCTAAACACATTTTTCATCTACTGTTTTTTTTTGTTTAGGACATTTCTCATCTCTTGGCCAGCGTATTCAACGATCTTTACACCACAGAAGTGATCGGAAAAGACACTGTTTGCAATCTCAGTAAATCAAGAAGAGGAGGCAACAAGTACCATGAGAAATATGTGAAGGATCTGCAAGAGGTCGCTCTTCCCTTGTGTGCAACATGTGTGACCTTGATCTAGAATAAAATCACGCTTACACACTATCGGCCTGTTGATATTGGCTTTGTGTATTCTTTTAACGAAGGTGTTAGTTTATCATTTTATTATAGTTTCAATAAAAATGTGAACTGTCAAATAGTGCTTGCAGGTTTGTGCTAGTTTGTTTTTAGAAATAAGTGCATTCATCCTCTTTAGCTCATCATTATGTCCCTTGAATTCCTGAATTGGACATTGTTTATTGTTTTACAGGTCCATTCTGAATACAACAAAATAATAGAGACGACTGATCTTTTGGAGACACACATCATACAGGCTCGTCTCCAAGCGGCTGCAAAGGAGGAGTATGCAAACAACAAAATTGTGGAGGATGTGGGTGAGGCCTACCATGAGCTGGGGCTGCCCCCAGGTACACCTCTACCTTTCTGTTTAATCCAATAACTCATTATTACTAAATACAAAACTCTTGTTTGTCAGGCTGGCGAAACACAGCTGTGTAAATACATTTGTCCTCAATGTCTCCACAGTGAAATCAGCCTTACAGTGGTGTGTGGACAGTGAACTTCTGAGAAACAATCACTTGATTTGCCCTCTGGACTACACAACAGTGCAGACTCCAGTTGTTGAACGTGCTAAAGGTAATATTCGCATGAGGTTGCAGTTTTCAGTCAACATCTGCGACAAAAAAGTATCCCAATGATCTCAGAGGATCTCCCTTGTTCCAAGAAGAGAAATCCGACTAGAGGCAACCAATAGCTGATGGGAGGCTAAATGCGGGAAACTTTGAATACTTTTTGAATATTCATTGAACATCTATGAACATGAATTTTTGAACAAGGCATGTCAAGGCACGCTTTTCTAACCAATGAAATGCAAAGAGTGCTTTATTGTTACAGCTAACCTCACTCCGGGGTACGCTGAGCCAACTGTGTGCTATAATATGCACATCACTATGGATCCACAAGATGATGGCTACAGTCCTCTCCCCGGTCCGGCACGCACAGCTCTCAGTCTGCTGGAGCAGTCAGAAGAAAGCCTCACGCTCCCGTCCACTCCAGAGTCCAGTTCCAGGAGACCCATCCAGGTTGGTCCCTCTCTCATTCATGTTCATCACGTCACCTATCTTTCTTTATTAGATGTCCCCAAAGGCACATTTTAAAGCAATTGTTGATGTTTATTTGGTTACAATTGGTTTTGGTCAAGTTTTTGTCCTGTATCAAATGTCAATCAATCAATCAATCAAACAACAAAGTCCTAGCCTCACCCACCAACACTGCTGCACCCGCTCCCAGACAGACAAGCAAACTGAGCACAGCTAACATTATTAGGGATGCACCGAAATTGCATTATCGGTTTCGCCCGAAATGTAAGAAAGCACCAAAAATAAAAGCCGAAATTATTGCCAAGCCTCTCCCATCCTCTCGTCTCATTGGTGAATGTCATTACGAATCAAACACGGAGTATGTCGGCGGTTTGGAAGCACTTCAAAGTTTCAGATGAGCACAGCTAAATTGCAATATGCAACATTTGCTCTGCAAAAGTTTCAAGAGGGGGTTCGACAGCAAAGGTTTAATACACCGCCTTAAGTCAAGGCACACAATTGAATTTGAGGAATACCTTCAAAAAACATTGGTTAAAATTAAGCCAACTAGCACACCAACACCCTCGGTTCCCACAGTTTTAAAAAAAATGAACAAATTGGCAAATGACAGTGCTAAAGCACGTGACATAACAGAGAAAGTAATGGAATTCATCCATTTAGATGACCAGCTGTGGAGGACATCGGATTTCGTAGGCTAATACACCACATTGAGCCGCATCACACACTGCCAAGCAGACGGTATTTTGCAGAGACCTCTCTACCTGAAATGTATGACTGTGCTGCAAAACATGTTCACAGATATCTCTGTTCTAAGTTTTACCACAGACATATGGAGCTCTGACGTTAGACCAACTAGCATGCTCAGTTTGATAGCGCAGTGGATAAACGCAGAGGTTAAAGCATTCTGCTTCATGCACAGGAGTTTTCGGCTCACACATGTTGTTTTGCACAGTAATTTAAAGTAAAACACAATTCGTAAAGGCACTAAAAGCTAGCAAAGCTGAGTGATTCTATTCAGTGCAGTATGTTCTTCAAGAGAAGAGGAACTGTGTCTTTAGCCAGAAAATTGAAAAACTTTTGTTCATAAAGATAAACCTGCTTCTTTTGCTGAAATTGAAAGCAGACCAATTTAGTGTGTATAGTTATGTTGTTTACAGTAAGAGGCTGGATTTATAAATTTTTCTTCTTTTTGTGAACTGTTGTTTAGTACATTAATTAAATAAATAAAATTGAAGTAAAAAAGCAGCTCGCATTTATTTTGCACAATTTTGTTACAGAAAGAAATTTAATTTAGTTTTGTTATTGTTAAACAGTTACAGTAAAATACTGTTATTTATTATCAATAAAAGTTTTTTTAATACAAACAAAAAGAAAATATTTTAAACATGTTTTTTAATGAAGCCATTTTCGGTATTGGTTTTCGGACAAGTGCATCCAAAACTTTCGGTTTCTTTTTCAGCCCAGAATTTTCATTTCGGTGCATCCCTAACCATTATAGCACATTTCAGACATTTAAAGTGATAAAAAAAATTATAAAATACATTTATTTGAATATCTTATTTAAATTTTTTTTTTTAAAGTCCTTTTTCTCTATGTGACCTAGTCGCTCTAGTTCCTTGTGAAAGTCCAGGTCATGTACAGAAACCAGTCAGCACGTGGATGCTGTGTTTTGAACCCTTTGTTGGTCACGTAAACAGCGGTTCAAGTTTGTTTTGGAAATGGGCATTTTGTGACAGAAAATGACATTGTGTTTCATTCATTCATTTTCCAACCCGTTTATTTCCTTTCGGGGTCACGGGGGTCTGCCGCTGCCTATCCCCTGCTCACATCGGGCAAGAGGCGGGGGTACACCCTGGACAGGTCACCAGTCATTCACTCACAAGGAGAATTTAGATTTTATTTAATTACCCTGAAGCATGGTTTTGGGATTGTGGGGGAAACCGGAGGAAACCCACCCAAGCACGGGGAGAACATGCAAACTCCCTCCAGAAAGGTCACCGCCTAGGCTCGAACCGTCAACCTGCGAAAGTGGAAGCCCACAGTGCTACCCACTGCACCCCTGTGCCGCCTCATTGTGTTTCAGACATTTAAAAAAGGTGATTTACAAAAGAACTTTCATAAAAACGAATACCTGCTCAATTCAAGAACGAGTAAATAAAGATCAAGGAAAATGAAAATTCAACAAGATGTTCATCAAGCAGTGATCTATCACAAGTACAACATTTTCTCATTTAGAAGAGTTAATCTAGCAATGGAGGAGGTAAAGAGCAGCTCGGATGCAGAATGATTACAAGGCTTACAGGGGAATTGGTGAGTAGGTGATCAGATGGGGGGGCCTTCGCCATCAGGACAGACGAATACATCCACAGATGTATAGCGACAGCCTGGTACGCTCTGGGAATGCTGAAGCATCCCTTAGCTGCCCCGTCAACCAAGGTAGTGAAAAGGGAGAAGCTAGAACCCCTGGCAGACAGGGGAGCTGGCTAGAATTTTGTGAGCTCCTCTAGGAAGAAAGGCACTGGAGATATCCATGGAACTGGGTCCCGACGCCGTCCCAGAAACCATTCATCCAGCTGTAAAGGTGCTTGGTGAAAGGACGCAGGCACCTCAAACCCGATCGCCAACGTAGCCTTCGAGAACATGGCTGATACTTCCAGTTCCGAAGCATGCTACCCAGAAGGGTGGCAGATCTGATTCCAAACACAGAGAAGATGGATGTTAATACACATTTGCATGAGCCTATTGGCTCCGAAGTTCATGCATTAAAAATGCAAACGTGATAGACACCAGGTGAGCTACCTTATTTCTTTTTATTGTGTGAATGTTTCAGATGAGAATTTTTTGGTCACTGAGCAAGGACCTTTATACAATAATTTCCTTTATTCGACTGAAATATAATTGTGCAATCAAATAAAAAATGTGTTATTTTTTCAATAAAAAGAATATATTTCTGAACCACTTATTCAACTTTAAAGCTCGTGAGGGCGGAGAGATCCACTACTCAGACTTGGACAGGACTTAGTGCTTGCATGGGGGAGCGCAAAGACCGACATCAGTTCCTGCGGAACCCTCGATTTCTTCTCCCAACAGCTCAACGTGGAGGAAAGTCTCTCCTCGCTCCAGGCAAGAGGGAGAAGAATGTGAGACAGCACAGGAAAAACATTGACAGAAAGAGGTGCACCCTTACCAACATGCCTTGATTAGTTTTACTACAATGAGTATCACGATTATGAGTATTATTTAAATGAGTCTGTCTACCAATCCGTTTTAAAGAACTTTCCCATTCAAAGCAAACCATTGGAACTCTCTGGGGCTTTTCTTTGAACAGCTAAAGCTTTGCTCTTTGTTATTGGATTGTTTGGATTTGGTACAGCTTTATTCAACCACTAGAGCCACAATATTTGTGCAGCTTAGACCGGGGAAATATGATACAGGAGACGCAAACACAGATCACACCCTAGTGATCACTGCTAGCTGAATGCATTTCAGATATTGTTCTCTACACAGTATGCTCCTCGGGTCTGCTAAATGCATTTATTGTCAATGATTATTATCAGCGATGAGGTGTTTGGAATTAATAAAACATGAAGAGCAGTTGATAACTTAATAAAAAAACTTTAGCAGGAATGGCATCATCACCTGTTCCTTGTGTCTGACTAAGCTGGTTGTTCAGAAAAGTGTTGCATAAAACAAATCCCAAGCACCTTAGCTGACTCTTTCTTGATACTTACTTGCTCTTACTCGCTATTTTTTATTTCTCCATTTTTATTGCTTTTTGGAAGCCAGATCATTTTTGAATATGATACTAAACCCAACATTCCAGCAGCCTGGCTTGACTTTATATTTACTTTTAATTAGGTTATGATATCAGTTTAAAACTTAAACTCCTAGACAAACAACTATAAAACAGTGCTACATTTCAAAGGAACTTGCTGAAATAGCTATTTCAGTTTTTAAAGAGCCCATATCATCATTTTCAATCAGATGAGATTCTCTCCAGCGTCTTGTCTATTGTCCGTCATTTAATGTTCTTAAACTGGACCACAACAAATTCCTTCTGAACAACAAACATCTTCCTGATTCTGAAAAGTTAATTATTTGGGTTTTGAAGTCTCTAAGTCTTGGTTGAAATGCATCCAAGGTCAAAAAACACTTTTTAAAACAATTATCTTTAAAACACACTTATTTTTACCAGATTTTTAAACGACTCAGTAATGAATCATTTTATGAGTCGTTTGGAGAAAACTACTCTTTTACGTCACACAACCTGCGATAATTACCGGTAGTTCGAACCTGCGAATACTGCGTGCCACATGCATCTCCGAAACGGACGTTTAACAACAAATATTACACTACTGTTATAAATGATATTTTGTGTTGGCTCAGGGGCTGATGACAGCAATGTTTTGTCACTTTTTCCTCAAATGTATGTAGGCGCACATGTGGAAACTTTACGATACCGGTAGCTTGACACTGAGAGTAGGAGGAGCTTTGTTTAAAACCTGTCGGTGGGGGAGGGGTGTAGTATCGGGTGACGTCACAGTTTTGAACTTAAGATTCGCTCGGAAGAAACAACTCGTTCCAGCGTCTCAGAGTCGACTCTTTAGTTTAAAACACTCGATACACGGAGCACTTTCACGTTTAAAACGCAATGTTCCTCCATCTTACAGCTGTGGTACACACTGATTGAAAGGTCATTTTTAATAATTGATGATATTTGCACTAATTTGTGTAAA
This sequence comes from Danionella cerebrum, assembly GCA_007224835.1. Classification (NCBI taxonomy): domain Eukaryota; kingdom Metazoa; phylum Chordata; class Actinopteri; order Cypriniformes; family Danionidae; genus Danionella; species Danionella cerebrum. The sequence goes on along the minus strand of SRMA01024131.1, from coordinate 16,656 downwards.
TATTTTCCGATCAATTCAAATTTTTCAGACGGTGGGCCGTGGCACGTGAAATGAATTCAAAATGGATCAACAACACAAGTGAAATGTCAGTAATTATTTGTGTTTTAGATTAAAATATCAGTAGACCACTTTGCGTCACGACGTCAGATTTAAATGAGTTCAGTGTTGGTCCTCTGAAGAGGAAAGCTTATGTTCGGCCCGGAACTCAAGCAAAAGCCTCTAAGTGTGTGGTGAGAATATATGATGCTGAATACACTAAATTAGTTTTTTTAAAGGCGGGTTCTGAGGCCACACCGCACTTTGACTTGAAGAGTAACTGGGCCTAGAACCACTGCTCTAGAGGGTGTGCACATGAGATCACGGTAATCGTAGGCTTGAGTCACAAAAAGCCTATTCAGGTGCTACAAGGGAACGCTAAACATTGGGAAAGGCTGTTGTGCGATTGACTGCTCGAACCAACTTGGGGACAACATTACAGACTGCGAAATAACTTGAATATAGGGGCTGAAACCATACAGACAATAGCTGAAACCTAGCCATACTGTGTCTGATACGCAGTTATAGTAGGCGATCATTTATTCGCCTACCTTTTACCGGCTCAAACCAGTGACCTCTATTGAGAGCTAACTAGGCTTTCTGTAGCTTTCAAACAATACAATAACAATACAACTTTGAACGGATTAGTACATATCTCTCACATACAAACAGTAGAGAAACTGGAGAGAATTTTTGTCAATGTTTTTGTTTTTGTTACACGTTATATTGTCATTGCTTTTGTATGTGTTTCCACAGTTTTATGTTAAGAGGCCCTGCTGTGAGATGACCTCATAATGGAATATATTTATTAATTTATTCAATATCATATAAAATAAAATTCATATTATGGAATTTGAAGCACCCAATACTAGGCAGCCCTGGAAAAAAGAGTAATTTGATTTATCATCTGGTGAAAATGGACATCAAACTAACATGGTTTTAAATTAACGAGACTTTGAATAAATAAAAAGTTTTTAAACTCACTGGAATGGCTAGCTTGCTAACGAACTTAGTGTTTTTAAACAATTTCAAATTTAGGAAAATGTTTTTTTTTTTTTTTGCATCAAAACAGATCCTGATTTTTTTATGTTAATTTAAAACCATGTTAGTTTGATGTCAATTTTCACCAAATGATAAATCAAATGACTTTTTTTTCAGGGCTGCCTAGTATTGGGTGCTTCAAATTTAGTGACAATTTATTCGCTAAACATTTTTTGACATAAATGCTTGAAATATTTCACTCTATGGTTGAAGAAACTATAAAATACAAGGCTTTCATAATATGAATTTTATTTTATATAATATTGAATGTGAGCTCGGATGTGCACCAGCAGATCCACTAGTTCGGACACATAATAAATTGTAATTTGAACTTTTTGTGTGTGTGCGTGTGCGTGTGTGTGTGGAGCAGTCAAATCACTTGTTTTAAATCTTATTTTCTCTATATATTTGTATTCTCATTTTCCTTTTACCCTTAGTCCTGAGGGTCACGCACCTATCTTCACTGCAAACCCCCCTGTGATTTTCTTCACCGACTACAGAATTGGACAAGTCTATGAGGTATAAATTCAACAAATAATTAAATGATTTTCTTCAGCAGAGATCATTTATATATCTTCTTAAACACCGTAGGATGAAGTGGATTTAAGAACTTTTTTTTTATAAATGACCTGTTAGTAAGTTTTTCCATGCAAAGCCACGTCTGAATAGCTTACTGTGCAAGGCATTTTCAGATTTCAAAAGCTTCTTCTGTTTCCTGCAGACCTCGGTGGAGCTCAAAAACATGACCGCAAGCAGCCGACACGTGCGGATGATTCCTCCGACCTCCCCTTACTTCTCTGTGGGTCTGGGTGAGTTTCGATGAATCGGGTCGACTGTGAGAACCTCTGCAAAGTTTCCATGTGTGTTTGTTTATCAGAGGAGGTGAAGAGCAAGGAGAGGAGTACAGTGTCTCCAGGACTGACTGAACAACAATAGTTTTCCTTTTTTCCTTTAGCTCTGTTGTTTTAAACTATAAAACTATATTAATTATATTAATAAATACTGACAATAATAAAACAAAACACATTTTTTGGGATTTACGAAGTTCACTAGAACTAATACGTTGTATTTTACAACTTCAGAGCAATAATTCCCAGGTCAGCGTGTTTGGCATCATTAAAACTGATTAGATCATAAAGAGAATAACGAATAATGTATTCCAGAGAAGACAGGAGAGGGCCAAATATTTACTAAGAATTCATGAAAAACACATTACAGATATATCTGGGTGTTCAAACTGCATTACACAACAGCAAAGTAACCTTAAGCCCCCCTCGTCATGCGTTAGCTCACGTGCCCTCCCTTGTGACATTGTCTTACATTTGTTCTTTAAAATGCAAATTAGCTGGGGCATAGTTCCATTTGCCTCTGGCCTTTTGGGTGACCTACATGTCCGACCTGAGTCGGTCGCTCACCTCCTGGAATGGTGGATTCTCTTTGATCCTCGGCACAGAAAAAAAGGCACTCGGGGTGATAACACAGGTCTATAAAAGCGTGGTTAATTTCAAGTAATGAAAGAAATTATCACACATTTATTCTCTCAGTTTAATATTACACTTAATACTCAAATATTTATAATACACTACATAATTAGAGAAAATGAAACACTGCGGAGATACCTAAATTGAGAAGAGATTTGAATGGAAATGAGTTTAGATATGTCGTTGTAGATTTACAGTTAGATAGATATACAATGATAAGCCCCCATTATCCCCACAAACCCACATTTAAAAAGAATATTGGCTAAGTGACATCCAAGAGTAAAGAACTGTAGTGAGAAGCTTTATCAAGAAATCCAAAGAGACCAACACAGTGGAAACTAAGCATGCAGGCAGTGGCAGGATGTAATAGATTTCAAAAAAGAAAATCGAGAAACAGAATAAAGATAGCTAAGGACCACTCGAAGAAAAGAGCAAAACTTGGTTTGACATTTTTCATCCAGCGTTGATTTTTACCAAAAGCAAACCTTGTTTAGTGGCTGTCCTGTACTGGCCTGCACCAAGACCACAAATGAACCGTGAGGCACATTTCAATCCAGAGTGTGTGCTAGAAGACCTAGAAATCTGATGGAGCTTGAGCGATCTGCTCGGGAAGAGGGAGCTTTTATTCCTCGTGCTTGAGATTTTTTGAGAACCACTGCAAATACTAACAGCTGCTATCAAGCAAAAGGGATTGACTATCGGATTCTTTCGCTTATATTTGTTTATATTTGTATCAGAAACATTTCAATCCTCCGGAATCTCTCTCAATTTCATTCATTATAATCAAAGGACCTTGCTGCTATAACAAAAATACCATTAAACAGTAGGGAACGCTGAGCTCCGTTTTAAGTATAGGAAAACAGCGACATCTACTGTTGGAATTATGAAAAACAAGTTACATTTTCAGCCTGATTTCAGATTTATCAAGATAAAGGTTCTAAGAACTACACACTGTGCCACAGGGCGATTCCCTGGTGAGGGAGGGATTGTCGCTCCTGGGATGAGCTGCCAGTATATGGTGCGCTTCGCTCCAGATTCTCTTGCTGACTATGAGGATGCGCTGGTGGTGGAGACACAGCTGCCATACCCCCTCATTATTCCCATTGAAGCCTGTAGACCACCTCCAATACTTACCTGTGAGTCAAAGTACAGGTTTTTCAGTAGCAAAAGTTTAAGCTTTTCATTCCCAGTCTCTTCGCTCTGTGCCAGTGCCCGCTGTTCTCGACTGTGGATTCTGTCTGGTGGGAGGTGTGAAGTTCATGGAGGTTTCATGTCAGAATGAGGGACTGAGTGCTGGTACATTCTGCGTGATGCCGAAGAAACAGTGGCCTGCTTCAAGCCTGAGGGTAAACAAGCTAATGCCAAACACATTTATTTAATAACTTCCTGTGACAGGATTTTCACTCATAGCATCCCACACATCCACAGGGCCAGGGAAATTAAGTTAACAAGTTAAATTGCTTCAGATTAAAGTTTCTGTTTCTGAGAAACAAAAGTGTTCTTTAGAATAAAAGACTTAAAAAAAAATCATTAAAGCTGCAAGCAGTGATCAAAAGGCTCAAGCACCTCTGGCACCATCACCTCTCGATGGCCAGTTTGTTGCACAATAGTTAGCGCCTCTCTCCCCTTTACAAACTTAAAGAGAGAGGGTGGTGGGTTCAAATGATTAATTCTGATTTGGCATTTCACCAATAAACAAAATAAATACTGAAATGATGTTCAACTTGAAAGTTCGTCAAAGAAAGTTCATCTAAATGCAACTGAAATAAAGCAGTTCAAACTCTTATTTCATACAACAAAAATCTATTGCCACGGAAGCGAAACACTCTAACAGAATAATCTTAGTCCATATTGTCTCTGTGAAACCATCAACGTCAAAAAATAAAACATCAATGGGGACCAAAAAAACAGTTGCTCAATGCAGCGCCCAAAGACAGTAATGAAAAAGTACCTCCAAGCGCAATCATATGGAATTAAATCGCTATCAAAATAAAATGTACGTACCTAATTATTTTGTGCGTAACTTGCATATACTCGTTCGTCTTTTGTATGTAGTTTTGCAATATTTTACAAATTGGGTTACAAAATCTTCAGACAATACACAACTTTTTTGTGTTTGAGGAGAACTTCAAAATGCACGACTCTGACGGTTTACACACACAAAACATTGTTTTACAACTTTCTGTTACACGCACAAACCAGAAATTTATGAACACAAAATGTGTTGTGAAAGGACTGTTAAAACAATTCCTAGAAAATAATTGTAATTTAAGTATTTCTGTCATTTTTTCTCGTCTGGTTCTGTTGAGAAGGCTGTGATTGGTTTATAGGCCAGCCAATCAGAAGTTAGAAGACTCCTCTCTTATTGGCTGTAATTGTGACAGTTTGTAACTGTAATTTGTTATGACAGAGCGCATGAATGTGAGAGCTAACAAGAACGTCTGCGCACACGCTCAGATTTTACACTCAAAATGTCTTTTGTGCTCTCAAAATAGGATTTTGTGCTCTTAGAATTGTGTAATCCCATGTGCTCATATCTACTGTGAGAGGAACCATTAAAAAAATTACATTAGTAAACAAGACTATGAATCTAATGAATGCTTGGACATTTTAAAGCAACATCTGGTGGCCTCCAAGATGGGTCGTCACTGGGTCTTTCAGCAAGATTATCACCCACACCTTGTGGCAAAATCCACACAGAAATGGTTCCTACACACAGAATCAAGCTCCTCCCATGGCCATCTCCAGTCCCCAGACCTTAACCCCATTGAAAACCTGTGGAATGATTTGAAGATTTAGAGATGAAGATCCCTCTTTCTTTGTTCATTACTGTACCTTATAAATACATATAATACATACGCACACTCCCACATATACTTATCAATGTCAACTGTTTTATTTCCCATCTGGTGGCGCTATAACCTAGATTATACGCTGTAGATGTGTTCAGACTGGAACTGTTGGCATCGTTTGTAAATTTGGGACTGAACAGACATTGTATGGCAATGTATAGCAACTTCCTCTTTATGGCTAAATGTCGAATTCCAAAGGTTGTGGTGCGCACACAGTTTAATAAAGTCAAAAAAAGAACATCGGACTTTCCTTAAGATAAGAATGATGGAGTTTGTTAAAGAATGAGATGTGTAAAAGTGTAATGTTAGGGTTTTTACAAAATAAATAACTTCCTGTTTGGAAAGCTTTGGACTTTTTTTGGAGGTCTTGGGCCCCTACGTAAGTCGTCCAAACCTTTAATTCAAACTGAAATAGCGGTAAAAACAGCCAAAAATGGTACATTCATTGTGGTCATTATGTACCACAATGCTACATCTGAGAGCAAAGGTTACTCTATATGTGTGGCCAGACATGGAATCTTAACACACGTGACAATTCTCATCCCAAAATTTAATCCAACCACTAAGAACGACCCGTTCACTGAAATCACGAAAGTTAAATTGTCAATTTAAAATGGCAAAGGCCTTTAGATGACAAAGGTCATTTTTCAAGTACGAGCTGACTCCCTGTTGATTTTGGAAACACAATCCATGATACTTATATTTAGGTCTTGGTACCCTACACACGTGTATTTCATTCAGGAACTGAGAGCGAAGCATAAGCTAAAACGCGTAAGGTGGTACTAGAGCAAATTACCTCCTTTTCGACCCTCAATCAGATGTAAATGTTCACCAGTTCTGACCTTTTGGAGCCTCAAAAATGTACTGAAAGCTGTGAGCAATAATGCTCTAAACAGAGCTGAAGATCTTTGCCCGAACCCGACAGGAACCGTTGGGACCGACGAGTCTTAAGTTTACGTTCATGAGCATGGCACAAACGGGAATTAATCACCTTTCTTTGGTTTCTACTGTATCGTATGCACTTGGTGGAGTGGTTCTTTGCTCTCTGGCTCGTACAATTAATTTGAATAATCTTGTGCTCGGGCCGGGTTCGGGCGCATAAGTAAGGCAGTAAACGGGCCCGGATCTGGGTTGGGTTAAACTTTTTAGGCCGGATTACAGCTCTAGCTCTGAGTTCTTTGCACCGTCAGCGGTCGAGCCCTGAAAACGACTTTTTGCTAATAGTTGCTTTTATGTCCCAGTCACATGGCATCGGCGCCAACTCACACAAGTCTATCCATACTACCACATCCAGCACATATTCGAGGTCACGTGTTCTTGGTACTTACACAATGCTTCCCTTATACCATTCCCTTTTTCACAAATCTCTCGTGTCTAAACTTTGCTTTCTCGTAACATAAAGGTTTGAGTTTTACGTTTACTTTTACACATGTACGTAGTTATCTCACTACATCTCTGCAGATGTAGTTGTTTTGAGTACCTGAGTTTGGTGATTCTGAGTTTGTTTCAGTCTGCAGTGAAGTCTGCTTTTGCAGAACAACTTCCCTTTGCCATCAGTCCTTGTATTTTTGGTCTCCTTCCTGGACAGTCGACAGTCATCGAGGTGAGAATTTTATGAAAAGTCATTGTATCGTTTATGGAAATCAACATATCATTTATCCTCTACTTTTCTTTTAAGATTTTGTTTTTGGTCTTTTTAGCCTTTATTTTTGAACAGTTAGGTCAGTTGGTAGACAAGGATAGAGAGACGTGGAAGGATGGGAAATGATGACGGGTTCAGGATTGCAGTAGGTTAGATAGACCTTCCCACATTTTATAGGTAGTAGATAAGCCTGGTGTCTATTCAGTGTGATATTTTGGTGACCGATGTCTAGCCAACTGTTTGTGATTTAGCAGAAAAGATACATAACCCTTTAAACACGTCAATTTTGGCTGTGAATATAGCGTCAGCTTTTCTGTCATCCAACAAAATTGGTTCAAGTTTGCTGATGGTCTCTCGCATCTGGCCTACAGTATATAGTCTGTGGTGGCAGAATGGTATTTAATTCAATGGGGCATGTGTCAGACATTATATACGCAGTGTTTCTTTGCCCATGTATAATCCATTCATGTACTGTAATTCAATGGGATAGATACAAGAGCTATGGGTGTGGCCAAAGTTGAGTCAGATTAAAATTCAGAACATTTTTCACAATGCGTTTGTGACCACACCTTATCTCATGTATTCAAACACGTAGGTCGTGTTTTTCCCCACGATGGCTGAAATCTCTTCCCAGGAATTCACTATTGTCTGTGACAACTGCCAAGTGAAGGACATACGCCTTCAAGGTAGAGTATTTGAAAAAAATACAACGTGCTTGAGTTTAGTGACACACTGTCCATAAAGCGAACGCCAAAAAACGTTCTCAGGTACTGGCCAGACAATCGCAGTGGAACTATATTCTGTGTCCGGAGGAGAGAATCTGCCAGAGTTTGGAGAACTTTGTGACATCACCGCTGACCACTATGTTCGATTCAACTCAACCAATCCACACGCCACCCTGGAGAAGTTATTAGTTGTGAAAAACAACACGTGAGCACCTCATGAATCGCAGTGTAAAATGTTTATTAACTATTTCGCTTCTAAGTTCAGGTTTTGTGTGATTTCTTATAAGCTCTTTGAGACTTGTATAGGTTTTGCATGTGGAGAAGAATCTTATGAATTGATTTGCATGACTTCGATTCCCCATAGACAATTGGAGCTCCCGTATCAATGGCAGATCATGAAGCCCAACCTTCAGTGTTTGTTGCCTGAAGAAGCTCCAGATCCTTCCAGCCTTCAGCTTCATCTTGATGGAGATGGTGCATTCAGCATCAGTCCAGATGTTGGGTTCCTGAACGCTGCAGAGGAACATGAATTCCTCCTCACGTTCACTCCAACAGATGTATGCTCCCTCACATCATCACAATTATTTTACACGTATCACTGTATATTGCTCTGAACCTACGTTTTCTATGGACCTCAGCTAAAAGACTATCACAGCGTGTGCCACTTGGTTATCCTGGATGTTCCCAATCCTCCTAGAATCTGCAACGATGTGTAAAACGAACTCCGTTTTATGTTTTCAAGTAAAACTATTTTAAAATCACTTTCTGAAAATCTTAATTTTGCTTTTGCAGGATGTGCATTGATTCCGTCCTCCACACGAACGATGTGACCGTTTTAGAGGTTGAAGTTAAAGGTTCTGCAGAGTCATATAAAGTCCTGCTGGAGCCGTATGCTGTTTTGATTCCTGGAGAGACGTACATACACGAGACCATACGCAAGGAGTTCAAGGTGAGCCTACAGCTCAAATGTCAGTTCTGGCTTCAATATTTAGGTTATATTACCTGCTCAAGACAAGGGAGGAAAACCCTTGGAAGTCAATAAATTATCTTTAAATCTTGATATCATTTTTTTTAGTACAACCACAGCTTCTTTTTTTTGTACAAATATTTTTAATTACCGGTATGTTAAAAATAACTAACCCGAAAAATTACAATTCAGAGTATTCATTTGTCATTTTCTCATTTATCTTAAAAATTGCGACAGAACAGTTTTTATGTTTTATTACAAAAAATCAAAAGTGTTGATAAAAGTACCAGGCAAACCTCTCCTGAACCTTGTACATTGTTTAACAACAGTTTTCTGTGTGCCAAAAATACAAGCCATATCACAAGTCTTTTACTTCCAAGGGTTATCCCTTCTTGTCACCAATAGATGGCACCAATAGTAAAATGAAACTTAAGTTAAAACCAAACAGGTGGGTTGTGTCCTTCCTCCTTCTTTCAAAACGATCACTGTGATTGGTAAACGCACCGGTGCATGCTGAAACTTCTTAAGGATTAACCTAGATTATATAGTTTTGTTTTGCAAGACGTCTATAAAAAGTTTTTGTAGGTTTTCATTTTTTTTTCTTTTTTAAAGTGTTTCTAAACTCTGGATCTATGAAATAAAGGTGACTATTGATTAATGATTTGATGATCTTTTCGGTTACTTGATTTCTGTTGAATGAAGAAAAATACGGTACATATAGCCCTCTAATTGGCTTAATTTTTAAAACAACTTTTTTTAAAATAAAGGAATATAAATAAAGGATGTTTCCTTATAATGAGAATGCAAATAACTCTATAGATTTTTCAGAATGTTAAAAAATTTCTATGTTCCAGAGTAGAATGTTAAACATATTACTTTAATCTCGGTTATAGATTGGTGCAAAATGTTTCTTCAGATTGTTTAATTTTACTCAAAAATCTCATTTGTTTTATTTCTTGTGTGTTTAAGATGTGGAATCATAGCAAATCGCTCATTCACTTTGAATGGGAGCGAGAGGTTGACAGTCACATCATTGAAGTGGAGCCCTCTGCAGGAGAAATAGGTCAGAACAGCGCCGTTTGTTTGTTTAAAGAAAGGCTGAAATGAACTCTTTTAAAACTTCTATCAATCAATGTTCCTAGTCGGGTGTAGGGTTATGGGGATCTTCAGCTCATATAGACTGAATTTTGTTCGGGACAGAGCACCAGTGTGTAGCTGGCGACATTCGCTCCAGAGGGAACTGTTTAATCATCACACAATCACTGAGAGAACATACAAACTCAGACTGGCCTCAAACTAACTGAGAGGAGACGTTTCGTTGTAAATGTACAGTAACATACAGGATGAGGGGAAATATATGGAGACGTGGTATTCACACCTCCAAACTACAGGGTTGCCAGATCATCATGTCTAGTATGGCAAGTGATGAGACACATACTGTACGTTTGTTAGTGACGCTAGTTTCATTTGGCTTGATAGATTGTTACTCAATATAGCACATATATGTAAAAGTGTTGGTAAATGTACAGATAGGCCCGAACTCAAATAAAAGAGCAGATGTCTCTCTGATGCACATTTTTTCAAAAGGGTATAAATCTATTTTTTGTTCTTGACTGTGAACAACTGAATATAAATATTTGAGGCGTTTGGTTCCAAAGCGTAATTTTTTCACAAAACACCACAACTGCATGAAATTAAGCACAAAGAAGCCAAGGTGCTGTTTCTGCTGGAAAAGTTTTGAGTGTTTAATAATTGTTCCACAGAGACGGAACAGAATCAGGCCATTTTCCAGTTGTTCACAGTCAATAAAGTCTAGCGGAAAGCGAAAGAATAGGATAGAATAGAATGTACTTTATTAATCCCTTTGGGAGGGTCCCTCTGGGAAATTTGGGTACCAGCAGCAATAAAACACCAACAGTCAGAGCAAGAGTTAAATAAAATAAATAGAATAAAAAGGAATAAAGTACAGAAAAATAAAACATAAGAGGAATTTTGTACAACCATTGCACACCAGCATAGATGGTCATGTGATATAGTGCAGTAAATGTTAAGGAATTATGTAAAAAATTTGCATAGCAGCAGAGGAATCACTTGAATGGAGCGACTCACTTGAATGGACAGCGGTGAGTCCAATATTTGCGTGATGGTTTAACAGATCTATTCTGGAAGCAGCCGCTTGATTGAATATCAATGTTGTTTGTATTCGTATTTGGAAAATAACATTTATATTAATGTCTTGAATTTTAATTCAAATTTTACTCATTCATCAAAATGGAGTTATGGCGTTTTGTAAAAACATTCTATATGTGAAGAACACAGCTTTAGTAAACAAAAATAGAAAAAGAGTAGCAATTCAGTATTTCTGTAACAATTCAGCCTTGAAATGTGCCTTGTTTGCAAAATACTGAGAGATAAAAAAGAACAATGTAAATATTAGGAGTTCATTTAAGTATTTAAATGAATTTTTCACTGGGTCTGATGTGTGTGTGAAATTTGGTGACTTTTCGAGAACCTTTAGGAAAATAGACACTAATCAATAATAATTCATTCATTCATTTTCCAAACTTATTTTTAGCCCACATCGGGCGAGAGGCAGGGGTACACCCAGGACAGGTCGCCAGTCCATCACAGGATGATAATAATAATAATGAATAATCCGAGCAATTTCAAGAGGGTTCTACGATATTCGGTGCTCAAGCCCTAATTAGGTAATTTCTTCAAAGTGGTATTGAATGGAAAGCAGTAGAACGATCTGTGTTGATAATGTTCTGGAAATCATTTTTAGAACTATAAACAATTGGGCAGAAATGGCAGCATTTTTAATGAAACTGTTATACAATGTCGTGTCGATACAGAAGCAAATGAATGTTTCGACCTGGAGCTTATTCTCACCGGGAAGACTCCGGGCCACTTTACCTGCACCCTGCAGTGCCACATTCAGCACCACCTGAAAACTGTAGGACTGGCTGTAGAGGTCACATTTAAGGTCTGTGAGCCACATTCTTACCAAATGATTCATTACAATCCCATATTATCTTAAATTGTTTCTAGTTTTAGTCATATTTGATGTGTTAATGTCAGGGTCCACATTGTTCAGTCAATGTGCCCATTTTGGATTTTGGTTTGCTGCAAATGGGAGATGAGGGCAGCTTGAGCTTTGAGATAATCAACAGTAGCCTGCTGGATGCCCACTGGAGCCTGGAGGAAGTGGACCACATGCAGACGCACAACGAGGCACTGGTACAACCCCTCGCGTTATGCCAAAGGCTCAATCTCGACAGGATTAGTATTTGTTATTTTTTTCTCTGCAGGTGCACGTAAATCCAAATAATGGTGTTCTGGGTTCTCTAGCGTCCTGCAGCATTGCCGTGCTATTCAAAGCCTTGCACTGCCAACACTTTGAGTCCGTTTTGAAGCTTTCTGTCCTCAATGGCACTGGCTGGTGAGGAAACGAATCACAAACGTCTGCGGAGATTATTAGGCTCCCATTGGACAGAATGAAGTAAAACATGATGTGTTTGTAGCCAGCTCTCCGTCCAGGCAGTCGTCCAGTCTCCTCGGGTGTGTTTGCTGAACTCCGAGCTGCTGTTTGATGATCTGTATGTTGGTGTTCCAGTGATGGGCAGAGTCACTCTGTTCAACCAGACACTTCTGCCAGCCTTCTTCACCTGGAGCAAGGTCCGACAACCACAGAGTGATGCTAACAAAGGCTCTTTGTGTGCTAAGAAACAAAACGTTCAGATTCATCATTATAAATCCATAATTCAGGGGTCTGCTTCCAGTGGACCATGTACTTACAAAAGAGAAAAGGAAGAAAGGCATTGTTAAATTGAGGCCGTTTGTTTCCAATATCAACTTTATCTAGACTGCCTGCAGTTTTACTTTGTGGGGGTAGATGGATTCATGTGGATAAATGACTGATTCGCTCGTCACGTTCGGTCTTAAGTACACTAGAAATGAGTGAGGTTGTTTTGTCACATTTAATTGCTAAATAAACATCACTCTTTAATGCAGGGGTGTCAAACATATGGCCCGTGGGGTGATTTTGGAAAGAGAGATATCGAGAGAGAGCAGGGAGGAAGTTCGCTGTGAATAGGATTACAAAGGTCGCATTTCAATGAATGCTACGTTTTTAAAAATAAATTTCGAATTAATAACTTTGCTAATAAATTGTTTTTAACCAAGTATTTAGCCTTCAGTGTCTCTGCCTTGCAGCAGTGCGTTAATATGGCGGGTCTATTTTTCTGGCGGAAGTATACGGGCAGTGAACAGCGCGGGCGCCGGCCGTCTCTATGCGCCTCTGGCTTCGGGAAGTTCGGGTTCCCCGGTAAACGACGATGATTGGTTCTGTAGAAGGCAAAACCGAGAACAATATCGTCGCTACTGTTGTGCTGCTAAAAGCTTGTCGTTTTTAAAAGTGGAAACTTTCTGAGGCAGAAGTTTCAGTACGAAGCTAAAGCTAACTCTTGTCTCAAACCAGAGTCAGATTTTGTATGGAAAATAAAACCGTAAATTTAGTAGAATTGTTTATTTTATGCTATGTCTATTTAAAACTGCAGTGTAATGTTGCCTCATTCCTTTAAAAAGCATTAGATGAGAATTATTCCACTTAACCCACTCTTCAGTTTTGTAGTTAAACCGGGAGCTCAATATGAAGTGAGAGGGTTGTTCCTGGCTTCTGAATTACATTAAACATTGACTTTTTGGTTTTTCAAAACATTTTTTGTGGAAATATTTGTTCATCAAAATGTTTCACTTTCAGAATCTGGTTCTTTGCTGAAACAAATAAAAACTATTACCGGTAATAGGAATAATAAGATGTATTAAAGCAATCAATGATTATTCTACATGATTTGTCTGGTTCGGCCCCCAGATGCTCATATTGTTCACCATGCGGCCCGCGAGCTCAAATGAGTTTGACACCCCTGCTTTAAAGCATGTTTAAAGTCTGAACAGATGTCAAGTTAAAAATCAAAATATGATTGCCTAGATGTTAATGTTGTCCCTCCGTCTCAGCTCCAGGGTGCTCAAGCTCATCTCTGTTCTGCAGCCTTCGCTCCCCATGCCGGGGTTCTGGAGCCCAGTGGCGAAACAGAAGTCACTGTTTCATTCACCGCTCACACTGTTGTGAGTTCACACACATTTCTCTAGCTCTATTAAAATAAACACTACTTTGATGCGTACATGTTTTTTTTTAGGAGGAACTGACTGAAGTAACAGCTGTTTGTGAAGTAGAAGGAATGCAGAATCTGTTAGTCTTGGGGTTTGTTTCTAAACCCAGATCTCTCAGGGTGTCTTACACACTGCCGTCTGATGAGTAAGAATATATACATATTTAATTTATTTTGCTAGAACAAATCATTTCCATTGTGTTTTTCACTGCAGCGTTCATTCAGAGGATGATGGTGAGAAGCCAATCTCTCTAAACCTCAGTGAACACGGGCCAGTTTTCATTGGGAGCTTTGTCACAAGCCAGTTTCTGCTAAACAACCGCAGTGCTATTACTGCTCCGTTTACTGTGGAGGCCGAGTACTTCACTGGGTTCTGTCCATCACAATCATTCAGGCAGTCCAAACGGTACAGCTCTACAAGTTTCAATTTTAATATATAATATACTGCATTTCCATTGGATCTTAAAAATAACAAATACACATGTATGTCTGAAAATATAACTGAAATCACATAAATTCATCAATGTTTACCATATAGCATATGCATTGGCTCATGCGACGAAACTCAAGAGTTTTAAAACTTTTTTTTAACTATTTTTTTGAGCTGCAGGTATTATTTACATTTTTATGGAATTCATTTTGTGCCAATGAAACAAACGTAACTTCAGCTGAAACGAATAACATATAGCATATGCATTGGCTCATGCGACGAAACTCAAGAGTTTTAAAACTTTTTTTTAACTATTTTTTTGAGCTGCAGGTATTATTTACATTTTTATGGAATTCATTTTGTGCCAATGAAACAAACGTAACTTCAGCTGAAACGAATAACATATAACATATGCATTGGCTCATGCGACGAAACTCAAGAGTTTTAAAACTTTTTTTTAACTATTTTTTTGAGCTGCAGGTATTATTTACATTTTTATGGAATTCATTTTGTGCCAATGAAACAAACGTAACTTCAGCTGAAACGAATAACATATAACATATGCATTGGCTCATGCGACGAAACTCAAGAGCATTTTGAGTTTGTTCCAGAATTAAGAAATCTATTGTTTCATGTTATATTTCATGTCATAAATGCACATATAGATCTGATTACATTCATTCATTTTCCAACCCTCTTATTCCCTTTTTGGGGTCACGGGGGTCTGTCAGTCGGGTGAGAGGCGGGGGTCGCCAGTCCATCACAGTAGATCAGAATACATTTTTGATAATCACTAAAATGCTTGAAAGGAAAAATGCAGACTACTAACATTAACGATTCACATTATCACCTCGTGTATGACACATGGTTAAAACTAGCAGAAGTTTTGCATTTGCTGGTCTTTCAGAACCATTCGGTTGCTAATCTGAAGTTCTTTTCTAGTATTAATAACTAACCATATCTCAGGAAATAAGACATTAAAATTTATTCTGTTCCTTCATTTTTGTTGTTTTTTTTTAACTATTTTTTTGAGCTGCAGGTATTATTTACATTTTTATGGAATTCATTTTGTGCCAATAAAACAAATGTAACTTCAGCTGAAAGAACAAAAGTAAATTGATGAAGAAAAAAAAATCCGCCTGAAAACAAAAATAATCAAATAATTAGCATCGGCATTCATTTTAAAGACACTCAATTCTGTGTTGTTTTCAGTTTCGCGTCTCAGTTTTGTTTATGCGCTCAGCCTCTTCACTTTATCGTTTGCGATCCTGAAAGTTACGTTTGTCATTCTGGCACATACCTTCCATGGGGGCGGGTTTTGATTGGCAGCTCAATGAACCGGACTTACAAGTATTTCCTGGGTTTTTTTCACCAGTGATTTTAAAGATTTGTGAATGGATGCATATTTATCAGCTCATCTAGCAAAACAACTCATTTATTTTACGTTAAACTGAAATGACTGTGTTTGTGATAAGTAATACTGGATTCACTTGAAACAAGACATTTAATAAGCGCTGAGCGCTTGCTACTGCTCCAAGATCTATGTCCGGTTCATTGAGCTGCCAATCAAAACCGTACTAACCAATGAGTGAGAAGCACTGTTATCCCCGCCCCCATGGAAGGTTTGTGCCAGAATGACAAACGTAACTTTCAGGAACGAAAGTGAAAAATTAGAAAGTGAAAGTGCAGATGCTGAGAGTGTAATCAAAACTCTGAGATGCGAAACAAAGAATGGAGTGTATTTAAAATCAATATTGATTTATTTTTTTTTTTTTTGTTTTAGCCAAAATAACGTTCGTTTTAATTCCATACATTTTTATAGTGTATTCATAATTTATAGATTGTATAGTTATATTATATACAATTTAAATTAATGTATCATCATCATCATCATCTTTATTTATAAAGCTCTTTAACATAGTTAACACAAACACCTATATATAAATAATATAACTATAGAAGCATCAGAATAGCCATCTATTAAAAACAAGTAAAAAAACAGAAAAAGGGCAGAACGCCAGCGAATAAAAATGGGTTTTTATACGAGTTATGTAGTGGTAAGTCAGTCCACAATTTAAAGTCTTAAATTAGATTCTTAAAGGTTTAAAAAAGTCTTCAGTTTGACATTGTGACATCTGCTGAAAACTTGAATGTGTAACGATCGTTTAATAATTGTGTTTGAGTTAGATATAATCAGGATGTGAAGCCTACCAATTATTCCGCTATTCGATATCTTTAGAAACCGATTGAACTTTTGAACCATTGACCTCGTCCAAATCTGCTTCATTCTCACATCTTCCTACCATTCACA